>PVKM010050382.1:0-10729 GCA_004027735.1 Carollia perspicillata
ACGAAAGCTGTGCTGCTAACTCCTCTCCTATGTATAAGTGTCCAAGATGTAAATCCTTTGAGGGATACCCTTCACTGGGGTAAGTGGTCTAATATTTAAAGCACTCAGAAAGCTGTTTCCGTAATGCTCTTCAAGTCACTGTGCTAGAAGTCTTGCTTGTCACGATGTAGAGATGACTCCGTGCAATTTCCAAAAAACCTTGACGTTTTGAAAAACTATCACACAATTTAAATAGTTATTCTGTCTGCACTACTGTACTGTTTTGCGTCCCTGTGTTCTCTCTAGCGGACTGTGCTGCGCTCCTTGCCTAAAAGATGAAGAGTCTAATCCCCGGCTCCTGAACCAAGTCTACACTCAGACAAACACCTTAGAATGCTGTAACAGAGAAAACAATGATTTCACCCCCCCTCAAACAACACATGTCCTTAACCAGTCCCTCAAACCCGTGGGTCTCTGCTCAGGCACGTCCTGCCTCTGCTGGCTGGAGCTTCCATAGACCAGAGCCTAAATAAAGGAGCAGTGTGGCTGCTGTAGCACCTCCACTCCCTGCTCAGCACAGGAATTCCTGAATAAGCACATGTGGAGAACAGGACAGTAGTATATCCCCCACCGCATTCTAACTCTGGAACACGATCTTTCTTCTTGCACCATGGAACACACAATTCAACAATGGGGTGGGGACGAGAATGGTAAGAAAGAGAAGCAGCTTTATCTTTCCAGAGATGAATGACAGTCGAGTATCCTTACGTTTTACCTGTCACTTCCCACGAGGAGAGTCCAAATAAGTGTCACACACACATGCGTGCGTCTTTTTTTAGAGGAATTGCTTACTAGTCCATTCAACAACAACAAAAAGTGCTTTATATTATGCCTAAAGAAATGCAATCTATCCTTTTAAAAATGGAAACCTGTGATTGCCAGAAAAATATCTCCTGCTAGCCTTGCTGGGTAGTTTGTACTTGAAGTAAAACCGTCACCACCCACTCCCCACTCAATCCAGAATTTAAAAAGGCAGGCAAATTAAAAGGAACCATGAGCCAGTCCGTCCCTATCAGAAAGCAGCCCTAGGAGCAAATCATGTTGGGGAAGGGCTCCAACTCGGAGACACCATCTCCTCAGGACAGGCGGAGAGGTATGGAGCCATCTTTCACTAGGTTCACAAGAACATGTCAGCTCACAGCTGCTAGTGCACTGCCAAAGCGCATCTTAATTTGGTCAAAAGGGACCCAGCCAGTCACCCTCACAAAACATTTTCTTAAAGAGTCCATTACAAATATGATTCCGTCTGCTCTGAGCATCTCCTTGACATCGTCTTTGGCAATTGCATGGGCACAGATCTGCATCCTATTCTAAACTAATGCCTTCCCTCATTTGTTTTTATAATGAGAACTAGACACTTCTGAGCTAATAGGCGCCCCCCCCCAAAAAAAAAGAAAAGAAAGAAGAAGAAAAGCCACCTCTCCCGACTTCCCACCCTCCTCCAGCTTCTTGACTAATACCTCTGGGCAGTTTACTTCAGACTAGAGAGGATCTGGACCAGGGCACAATGGTAAATTGGCATACAAGTCTGCTACCACAGAAAGCACAGGCAATGCTTTCTTTGTAAAAACACAGGAAAATACACATGCTGGAACAAAAGACACTCTATCTGCACAGCAAGGAACAAGAGAAATTATGTGTTTGTTTTACACACATCTGTACCCACTTACTAAACAAACAGCCTTGTATGCCTATTTTAAGTATGACATGTTATATTCCTTCCTCTTTAAACCAGGTCCCAAGAAAATTAATTTTTTACAGCTTTGTCTCCAGTGGGAGGTAAAACATACTCTGCCGGAAGAATACCTGGTGTGTGCCTTTGTTGGTAGGGTGCCATTTCAAACTTATTATATTTGAACTCAATTCTGTGGGAAATTAAGATAAGGTGAATGCAGTCCAGGATCTCTGAATTATTCTGACATTACAAAGAAACACCAAGTCAGCAGATATTTGCTTGTTTACATCTCATAATAATCTAATCATGCATTTGCTGCCTTCTGGAGCAAAATGCTAACTATTCTCCAAACAGCCACCTGACAATCCAGGGCTGAAACACACATTCTGACTCAAAAGGAGACATCATGATGGCTCTCCACTGGCTGCATTAAACAAAAGCTCCACAAGCAGTCGAGAGGCATTTGGTAAATGAAGTGAGAGTCAAACCAAGTTTAGGTTCACATCTGGTGGAATATGGCACTGCCTGTCCAGGGGTTGGGAAGCAGAAGGGTTTGCAGGTAATGAATAGAAAACACACACATAGACACACACAGAGATTTAAGCCAGACCCGGGTCAGTTTCAGCTTACTAACCTAGAGCTCTGTCCAGAGGAAGCAGAGAAGCCGCTCGTCCTCTCCCACCTCTCCATGGTCCTCTGTCAGTGTCTTCTCAAACCACCTGTACTGGTCCAACCCATTTCCAGATCACATCATTCTCTTGACAGAAGTAGTCTCAGCGGAGCTTTGATTTTTTCAGCATGGATGTCTATAATTTTCCTCTTTGAGCCAGACACAGCAACAAAAAACTGCCGCTGAGGTCTTTTGTTTTCCCCTCCTCTCAAAGATGAAGCATGCAGCACTTTCCTCTCCCTCTCTCTCAGTCTCTTTGCCTCTCTCTCTCTCTTCCTCTCTCTCCCTCCCTCCTTCCCTCCCTCGCTGCTCCTCGCTTACACTCACTCCCTCATTTTCTTTCACCAACCCCCCACCAGCAACCTCACTCGATTCCCGTTCAGTCGGGGGTCGTTTACATCTCCAAGCTTCAGAACCTGTGTTCTATAGGCACCCGACTCTCACTTTAGGATTTCCTCGGCTAATGGGAGGGGGGCGGCTCTAGGTGAAATCAGGTGACCCCTCTGTTAAAAGCCAGTGAGATGGATGGAGTGTGTGAATTTTAATATACACACAGGCACATTTATATTACAAAGCATCAAGGAAAATCTAGCTTCTAGAGATTAGGCATTTTTGCTTCTGCTTTCTTAATCCCCTTTCAGCAATTAAGAGATGCTAGTATAGTTTAATGAAATGTAATTAAACTTTTCAGTGTTAATAACAAGTCTGCATACTTTTAGAATTATCCAATTGAATGCTTCTTTTAAAGTTGTAAGCATGACTTGTTTCTTTTTCTTTTGAGGGTCAAAGAGTCAGTCATTTTACTATTTATACACTTTTCAAACTGGCCTTTTCTTTGGCATCTAGTTCAACTTATCTCAAAGTTAAGGACCATTATACATTTTTTTTAGAAAAGATATGAAAGAAAAAATAACCAAAAGAAAACCAGAGCACATAGCATGGGTAGATATCAGTAGTATTCTGTTGTGGAACTACATTCAATAATAAGTAATTTTGGGCTCTTAGGTAAATAACTTTTCCCTTCTCTGCTTCAGTGTCTCTGTCTTACAATAGAACATAAATGCAATAAATGTACCATCTTTCTCCCCACCAATTAAGCAAGCTTGGCAGAGAAGCATGGCCAGGTAGATACACCACTCAGGGCACCGGATACAGAAGCAGCTGAAAAACTTGTGCTAACCTTGTACAGTGTTGAAGATAAATTTATAATCTATATACCTACATCCTAAAGAGCAAATCTGCTACCACTTCCTTCCTTGCTCCAAAGTTTCTACCTGGTGGAAAGCAGCTTCTCTATCTCTACCATTAAGTAGGAGTAATATGCACTCTGCCTTTTAAAACACTGCAAAGAAAAATGAGATCATCTCCATCAAGTGTTTTGAGAGTTCAAGATGAAAAGTACTTCATAAAGCTAAATGATAAGTAATCAAAAGGAGGATCAATAAGTTCGATGAGAGCAAACATTAGAAGAAGAATCTCTTTGGTGTTCCATGCATGGATTCTTAACTTTAACGAGTATGGTGAGACTGGTGTCTCAGCAAAAGAGGGGAAGAGGGGAGAGCTGTCATGGAATCCCCTTCCTCGAAAGACAACATTTCGAACTCGTACACAAACAGCCTCTCATTCTCTCAAAAGTGACGCCAGGAGAGCACTGCATTTGCTTCCGGGACTGACACTCCAGCTGAAACACACCCAGTCCCGGCCATAAACACCACTCAGAGGTAGACACAAATTGAGTAACAGCTATTCACTGTTCTTGCTTGTTTTGTATTTTAAAAGCTTTACTTTGCATGGAAAAGATCCTATTTAAGCTCTTCAGATAAATTATATGCTAACTGGCTACACATTTAACTTCAATGTGTGCTATAAAAATTGGCAACAAAACACTGGACAATGAAAAAACAACCTTCCCTTAGAAAAGTAAGTTGGCACTGGCAAATTTAAAAAGACCTAAAATTTTGTAGTATAAAAGCATAAAGGATTTCACTTTATAGTCTCTTATAACCAAACTAGCTCCTTTTTCATTTTTCTATTTTCCTTCTGACATTGGGTGCCTTTATTTTGCACTTACCCAATTTTTCTTTTCTCTACTTCCCTCTTTCTTCTTTTGGCTGTGGTATCACTTTCCTTGAAAGTGCAAAATGTTGGCAATGAGAAGGAGTGGGAAAGACCTATCCTATTTTGTGTCAGATAACACTTGGACTTGAACTCGAACTCTCCTTCATGGCAACTTTGAAGCTCCATGTTATCCTAATAAAGAGGTGTGAACATGGAACCTACACTACATTTATTTTATTATGAAAATCAAAGCATCTTGACTTAAAAAGGCTTCTAAAAGTTGAAAAAAGGAGAAAATAAATTAGCAAAGATATTATAGTAATTAATGTCTCCCATTACTCAAGGACAAACTCAAGTACTAACAGAAAGTAGTATAAACCTTTACTCATGCATTCATTTATCCAACCAGTGTTGAATGTTTCCCTTATGCTAAGCACTATTCTAAGCATTGAGGGGTACAAGTTAAATAAAACAGAGTCTGGACCCTTTCAGAAATTGACAATATGTACCACTGGCATACAATAGATTTTGATGCACAATGTCATGGAAGTTCAGAAAAGTGGGGAAATTTCTCCTTAGTGGGATGCGGGATGTTACAATAGAATTGGTGACATATGAATTGAACTTTAAGAATGGGTTTTCTGGGTAAGAAAGCAAAGGCAAGGAAGGAGCTTTCAGGCTACAAGACACAAAAAGGATGAACAAAGAGAGACCTGTATTCAGTTTGGTACAACCGGTCTACAGGGTGCTTGGGGGAGAGCAGTTTGAAAAGTAGATCAGAACAGGCTGTGAATGATCTTGAATGCCCTGCCTGAGTATTTGTATTTTGGCTGAGAGGCAGTGGCAAGTTATTTAAGTTTCTTTGGCTAGTAGATTATTTGTTTTACAAAGATTATTTTGGTAGCAATGAACAGAAAATTACAGCAATCTTTCTCATACTTAACTAACAAGAAGAATGACCTGCAAGTGACAGTCAGTACACAGATTACTGGATCCCACTCCAAATCTAGAGAGGAAGGCTAGGAATCTCCATTTGTTAAATATGTCCCAGGGGCTTAGACATATGAGGTAGTTCCACAGAGGGTTAATATACTCAGAATCACTATTAAGCCAAATAAAAGACTTCTGCTTTTTATACTAAGAGATTTTTACATAAAGGAAAACACTTATCAGAATCAAATATCATGAATGTGCCTGTGTTGTGTCTTGAAATATAAAATTATATATAATAGTCTAGGTTATCTCATTTCTTTTTGTCTCACGTGAAAACTTCTGTCCTGTCTGGTTAAACCTACTGTCTCCCACTCACAGCAGGGTCTTTCTCATATCTATGCCTTGAAACTGCTTCCTGAAATACCCTCCCCCTTCCTTTCTCCATCTCCCATCTATCCATCCTTCAAAGACTCCCTGCTAACATCAAGCACAGAAATTACTCCTTCTGTAGTATAGTTTACCTGAACATATATTGGTATCACAATAGCAGCCTCAGGAATAATAATACTAATATATAACTCTCATATGAGTGTGCTTTTTCAATTCTCACAATGACTCTATGAGGTACTATCACTACCACTTAACCATTCAGGAAACTGAAGTCTTGAGGCATTAGGTAATTCACCAAAGGTCAAAAAACGAATAAATGGCAGTTTCTGAATTAGAACCCAAACTACATGTTTTATATATCATATCTTATCTCCTAATTATCTGGATCACAATATTTAGTAATTGAAAAGCTCAGTATATAATTTTGTTATTGTTTCGCTTTCTTCTCTTGCATAGAGGTTAAAGGCTCATTTTTAAAAGTTGGACTCTAGCTTTGGGTTTAAAGGCTTTCTCTGCCACAGCCAAGCTGTGTGACCAAGGGCAACTCATTTAACCTCTCTGTGCCTCAGTTTCTGACCATCTTATAGTTTTATCTTGAGAATCCATGTTAAGTATTTACTATAATGCCTAGAACATTTAGATTCTCACTAAATGTTGTATTTCATTTATTATTATTGTTGTTGTTGCTAACAAGTGAGAAGCAAATATTTTGTGTATCCCCATGAATTTCTATCTCATTCAGGGGTATTTAGTGGTGGAAAAGCACCACTAACTCTGTGTACCATTAAAAGTAGTTTAGGTGGCTTTCCCTCTAGTTCACAGAGGTACAGTTAATTTGATCAAATTAGGAAGCCGCACCAGCTACTATTCAACTAGTCATGAACTCTGTATATTATTTTATTATTGGGTCTGTAATGTATGGTTTCTTGATTCATTTGTGATAGCTGACTAGCAGGCCAAAAGTACAAAGTACACAATTTTTAGAAAGCCAGCACTTACATTTTGGCACAAAGCTAATTATTTATTCTTCTTAAAAATCAATTATATCTGCTTTATGTATAAATTGCTTTATGTATAAATTTATTTTTTCCTAAATAAATATTTCCATGGACCAGTTCCTTCAGTTCTGAGATATGTGTACTTAAAATTTCTAAGTATGCAATATACTTGTCAGTTAAGTGCATGTTAAATGTAGACAGGATATTGTGCTTATATGAAATCAAAACCAATAAATAGATCTTATCTAATAGTGGCAAATATTCTCCATGAGAATTATAGTTATTACATTTACAAACTACAGATGATCAAAACCTTGAGAAAATTCTGTTCTTTTTTAAATTGTATAAATTGTTGCTTCTAATATGAAAAAAATCCTACTTTTGATGATTTATGTATGTGTGGATTAAGTGACTGGTATATTATTCAGTTGTACATGGGTGTGCACATAAATCACTTTTGGGGTGGGAACTATAGTTAATGTTTGCAGAGCCTGGATCTCTGGCTCATAGGCTGCATGACAATTTTCATGAAAAAACACAACTCATATCATTTTGACTGTTCATGTCAAATTAACACATTTTTAGTCATTGTTAAAAGTATCCTGTTTTACTTAAAGATGGTTACTTGTATGGGCATGCATGCATAATTATCATAGGCAATAGTTAGTTTGATTATCCCATTCTAAGCGAATAAAGGCAGAAAGAAAAATCTCTGCTTTGGGTTTTTCTTCAGTCTTGACTAACCAGCCCCAACAGATGTTTTAAGAATGGCCTTTGAATACAGCATGGTGTCAAAGATATGGGTTTAGCAACCCTGATTTCACCACTTCCCAGCTGTATGGCACTAGAGAAGTTATTGATCTGTAAAACAGTCATGGTATCTGTTGCATAGAGTTCTCAGGTGTTACATAAAATAATGCCTATAGAGTGCTAAGCACAGTGCCTGCCGTAGCATCAGTACCACCACCTGTATTACCACCATCATCACCAATATCATCATTATCACTTCTGTGGTCACCATCACCATCATAATCATCATACTCCTCCTACTCAACATCATCACCAATATTTGTCCTATACCAGACACTGCTCTAAAGAAGCACATAATAAATAGTAGCTTCTTTTACTATTATTTTTGTTGTTATTATTATTATTATATTTTCTTTTACCGGTTTTCAGCTCATGACATTCTGTATTCTGAGTCTACTATGCTGATGGAAAACATACTGCTATGTTCCAATAGGTCTTAGTCAAAACAAAAGCTTACACTTAAATACCCTTCAGTAATAAATTAAAAAATAACATATTTCCCCTTCCATAGTCTTTTCAGGAACAAGTAAGTCTCAGGATCAGACTCAGAAGCACATGGAAGCACATGGAAGCACATGGAAGGTCATCTCTGGAGGATTTCTAAATCCTCTGAAGGTAATCCATCGTGCATTAACAATCCTCATAAGAATCTGCTTCATACAACCGAAGAGACCAAAATGCGAGTAGAAGTGCTTTCTGTACTGAGTGGGAATAAACAAGATCCTGTGTTGACAGCTGTCCTGTATGGATCTGCATTTCTGATCTCAGAATGAGTCATCCACTTCTGACTTCTGAGAACCAGGCTGATTTGTGATCTTTTATTTTCTCCAGCAGTTCATGCTTTTCCATAACTCTTTATCTATTTCACCTCATGGACCCCATAAAATGGACATAAATAGGGCATATACAGGGTCTCCTGCTTCTCAAGACACAATTAATTTTGGCCGAGTCTAGACAAAATCGTGGAGTGCAAACTGCTTTCATACTTTCCCTTTCTTGGTCTTTAAAGCACTCAGTGGCCTTTCTCCATTCCTTTCAGAGTCCTTCCTGATTTTGATTCTCATCTCATACCACAATCAAGATTCAGTAGAATACACTGTGTAAATTTGTATGAGTTACCTGAAGTAGGGATACTTATTGTCTTAGTGACTCTGATGGTTTGTACAATCTCTTAAAATGAAAATATTCCTTGGATGTAGAAACAAAAAACAATTTCTAAAAAATTTAAACAATGGACAATTTACTTTTGTTTGAATAAACTGAACTCAACAGAGCTTATTTCTTCCAATGCCCAATTTCAAATCATGAAGGAGTGGATGTAAAGGGGCCACATGCTAAATCTGACAAGCTCAGGGGAGGCCTGTGTGTGGTGGTGGCCTTATTAACACAGACATCTAAAGTAACCACAGAGGATTGGTCTGAAATTAAAATTTTTTTACTAAAAGGATTTTATGGCAGGTAGTCTTGTCATAAGTTAAAATCTTTCCTGACAAAAGTCAGTCTTTACCTTAATTAAGCCTGCCTATTGTTTTTTTTTTCATCTACAATAACATTCCTTCGGAATGTCAAAGTGATTATTTTTTCCCAGAAATCTCAAAGCACAGACAGCACACCAGAGCTGCAGAGTGGAGACCACAAATCCCCTCATTGTTATTGAGTTAATTTTTGACTATTAACTATCCTGCACTCATCTATGTAAAAGAAGTATGTGTTTATCATTTTTACTTTTAACGCAATCCCAAAAGTTTCCCCACTTTGCTTTCTCCGGCCTCCCTAATCTATCACCAGTGGATTTCATGTAAACCACTTATGCCCTCTTTTTTATTATAATGTATAAAATAAAGTGCACACTGCCATTTTGTGGAGAATTTCCACTTGCTTCATGGCAATTGTCATCAGTTTGGCTCAAATAAACTCATAAGTATTTGTATAGGTTTGAACATTTCTTATGTTTAACAAAGAAAATGAATAGGGTGGGAGATATGTATTTTGATTTGACTAACCTGGCATTGGGAAAACAGATAGCGGATAGGCTCCTTGGTTTTGAATCATAACTCTACCACAGATCAATTGTGTAACTCTGGACAAGATAGCTTAGGTTCTCTAAGCCTTAATTTCCTCATCTGTAAAATAGAAAATACATCTAAAAGTAAATATGATCCTAACATTGCTAACACAGAATCTGGTACATAATAGGCACTTGGAAAATAAGACTTTTATTCTTGTTTTTCTTAAGTAGTCATTCACCTATTAAATATTAAATAGCTCTTTTTCTTTTGATGGGTCATTCTTTATGGGTTACCAAATCTGTCCACATTGCTTTAGCTTACCTGGCATTTACATTAGTGTCTTTCGGCATAAGGGGTTTCACTATGCAAGTAAGATGTGCTTTTGCACAGGATCTGAATTTTAGTCAAATAATCTACTTTCCCCGAAGCACCAGAGCAACTTAATAAAACCAAAACCAAATTAAATTTCATTGAAAAAGACAGAGAAAACACAGGTAAAGAGAGGACAGAAGAGAGGGAAGAGAGGGAAGAAATAATTATATAACCAACCTAGGGGCTGGGTGACAGTACTTTATCATAGGGGAGTAGAAAGAGTTCAGTTGAACTCTATTAAGGATTCAGGACACCCAGCCTTGAAAAATTCATGTAATGTCAATGACTGTCTCTAGAAAATGAAGATATTGAACTTTTCTGAAGATCTCATGCAGTTTGTAGATTTTGGTTTCATGAGAAACCAAAGAAGTAAAAAATTTCTGGAGGATTCTTCCATATTGAATTCCATTAAGGTTTTGCTTCCACTGTGGGCTCCCATTGACTCAACCTGATTCTTTGTCAGACACTGCTACGTGCTCTACCTACATCATCCCATTTATCCCCCATGGTAGTATTACTTTCCCCACTTCAGAGAGGAAGAATTTTTGACTCATTGTGTTTAAGTGACTTTGCCTGGATCCAAGAGGCAAAAGGACCAACATGAATTAAAAGCAACTCTCAATACAAAGGCCCAGGTACTTTTTATTACACCATGCTGCCACCCTCTGGGACAGGAATTGAGAATAAACCTATATACAAACCAAACATTATTTGAATGACTCTGAATTAACATTTTAGATAAATATGAAGCTGCAATTGTCATGGCAATTTGGGA
>PVKM010050383.1:0-10732 GCA_004027735.1 Carollia perspicillata
TACACATTAAGATAAATGTATCAACATCATGGAGAATGGACAGAGAGGAATTGTAGGACTCTTTTAAAAAAGATATTATTTAATTATCTTTAGAGAGAGAGGAAGGGAAGGAGAAATAGAGATAGAGAAACATCAGTGTGTGGTTGCCTCTCCCATGCCCCCTACTGGGGACCTGGCCCACAACCCAGGCATGTGCTCTGACTGGGAATTGAACCAGTGACCTTGTGGTTTGTAGTCCAGCACTCAATCCACTGAGCTACACCAGCCAGGGCTTGTTGTACCATTTCTTAAAAGAATATATCAGAAAATGTATGATTCTAAGCTAGTATATCTCTAGTGCAAAGTTTTAAAGCATTAAACAGAATTTTCATTTAACTTACCCAGAAATCATCTGTATAATGAAGGACATAAGCTTTGTTGGAAACAATCAGTAAGCTTGTTAGCAAAACGAATTATCAATAAGGTTTCAAGTAATTTGTGTTAAAGAGAAAGGCATAATTTCTCTACCTTATAAGTGTAAACATTGCCCTAGGACTAGAAGATACCAATCTGGTATTGGGGAATCTAGGATTCTGTGGTGGTGGCAATCTTCTAATTCAAGAATTACTTTAATATCTGGAATTTGAATTATTGGTCACTTAGCAGTGAAACTCTCACCACAAATATAAAAAAATAGCTTCTTACTATAAAAGATTGGCAAGAGATGGGTGGGAAATGAGTCCCAAATAGTCAATTGAGGTTACAGATTTTTTACCACAGTGCTGGAGGAGAACACAAAAGAATCCAGGCAAAAAGCTCAATCACACAAATTTAGTGATCTAAATGAAGGAATTCTATCATTTGCACATTTTTGGATATTATTTGTCTTACATTTGGTAACTCAGATATTCAGTTTGTTTTTTCTCCTATCTCACTGGCTGCTTCCCCACATCCTCTGTTGTGCTTTATACCCTTTCTACTGAATCTTTTAATATTAGCATTTTTTTTAAGTTTCAAGCTAGGACAATATATTTCTCTCTATTATAAAGACATTGGAGATTCCATCTTTTTCCATGTTGCAATTATATATTGACAGTTCCCAAATCTGTTTCTCTAAGAATACTGATTACCCATTGACTTTCAGGTATAGTAACCTATTTATCATCGCCATTTGGAAAGTCAATATACTTCTGAATTTTAACAGTTACAACATAGAACTGTTGACTCTCTCTCTGAGCTTTTTTTTAATCTCCCTAACATTTCTCTTCTCATTTATTGACATTGTCAATCTTACTAAATCTGTATGTCACATTAAAGTTTAAAATCTAACTGTAGACATTTGTTCTTCTTATTCTTTCCTTTCTCATCCAACCTACATTTAACTCCAAAATATATCTTGAATTTGCTCTGTTTTTCAATACTCATGGGCCTTGATCATTTTCTAGTAACTTTTTTCCAAGTTGTCCTCCTGCCTCTTCCTCCTACATCCATTTATCTTATACAAGCCAAAATGAATGTTTAAGATAGTGTAAATCAGATCATGCCACTCCCCTATTTATAAACCTAGTCATGAAATTTTCAACAATCTTAAAACTTCTCCCAATCCATCTGGTTTAGCTCAGCCTCTACCCAATTTTCCTGACTCAGGTTACTCTCAGTTATTCCTTGTTCATCGAATTCCAGTAACACATTCCTTCTGTCAATTTCTAGATCACATTCAGCTACTTTCTATCTCAGAATCTTTGCACTTGATATTTCCTATGTCTCCTTCTTTTCTTGACAATTTCTTTGCCTCGATCATTTCTATCAATGGAAATCCATTTAAAATGTCATCTCTAAGACACAGTCCCTGATAATTCTATCCAAAGTAGCATTCCTTCATTATTATCTAACATAGAATCACATCAAGCATTAATAACATATATATATTATATACGAAAATAATATGCACATATAAGTCAAATTATAAATTTATATAAATAATTATATAAACTATAAACTTGCATATAATAGTTTCTATATAAGCAATTAATATAATATTTATATATAATTTTATATAACCACTTAAACACATATATTATTTTTATAAATATGCATTATTGTATGTAATGCATATATAACATGACACATATATAATATATAATATATTTACACAATACAAATATATAGATAAATACATATACATATACATTATATAATGTGCATTTATATGATGCATTTGTATTATGTATTTATATATATTATGTATTATATATAATACATATGTGCTATATAAATGCACATTATATTATGTACATTTATATAAGTGGGCATATAAATACATAATTAACTATACATGCATATGATACATGTATATGTACACCTATTATATATAACACATGTATAATAATTTAACCATGTGTTCTGATGTTTCTCCCTACATCAGTGTAGCATGTAAGCCCTGTGAGGGCATGAAGCTTGTCCACCTTGTTCTTCCAATAGTGTAGTGTATATGCATATTATCTTCTTTAGAAACATTGTAAAATTAAAAGATATATCAGTATTTAATGCAATAAAGTAAATCAAAATAATTTTTTCAAGGGCTATTGCAGGTAGGTATCATTATTGTTTCTAATTTCTAAAATTCTGTTTCCTTTAAAAATATGAATGCCATTTTATTTTGTCAGCAAGTATTTCTTATAAGCCTAATATGTAGTAAAATATTGCATTAGATTATGGAAATTCCATATTATTGTGAGCTAAATGTAGTCTACCATTGGAAGTTACATGTTTTTTAAATTTTTAATTGTTGTTCAATTATAGTTGTTACCATTTTTATTCTAGTAAAAAAAGACAAAAATGTTCAAAGACAAAAATGTTCAAAAGACAAAAATGTTTCAAAACAGCATTTGCAAATTTTCAACTTTGAAAATGATTGTAAAAATTATTGAAACAGTGTAAGTCCCTGTCAGTAAATGAATGGATCAAAAAACTGTGGTACATTTACACAATGGAATACTACACAGTGAAAATAAAAAATGACCTCCTTCCCTTTGCAACAGCATGGATGGAACTGGAGAGCATTATGCTAAGTGAAATAAGCCAGGAGGTGAAAGACAAATACCATATGATCTCACCTATAAGTGAAACCTAATCAACAAAACAAAAAAAGTGATCAAAATCTAACCAGAGACATGGAAATAAAAACAAACCAACAGCTACCAGATGGGAGGGGGAAAGAGGATAAATGGGGAAACAAGAAGAAGTGTCAAGTCAAGAACGTATAAAGTTCCCAAGGACAAGAACCACAAGGGGAGAATTGGGTGTGGGAGAGGGAGAGTGGGGAAGGGCAGGGAAGAGCAGTGAGGGAACAAATGTAATTAAACAACAATTAAAAAATATATTTTAAAGTATTGAAAGTATCATGCAAGTTTTAATATATAAGAATAAGAAGTTCAATATGTGAGTTAGAAGTATAAAAAATGTTTCTAGTAGAGATAATTGTGTATGAAAACCCAGAGACTTGACTGGGTTTGTATTTTCTCTCTTTTTGTTTCTTTTTCTTTTTTATTGTTGTTCAAATAAAGTTGTCTCTATTTTTCCACCACTCTTTCCCCTGTCCCACCTACCCCCACCTCTGCCCTCAATCCTACCCCTCCGTGGTATGTCCATGGGTCCTTAAAGGGATAATTTGCACTGGTATTTAGAGTACAGGATAGGAGAGTTTCAAAGCAAATGAACAACAACAACAAAAAAAAAAAAAAAAAAACCTCTGTGTGTTACTGCTGAAGCACAAGGGAAGAATGCCATACTTTTGGTAAGGATGACAGCAATAGAGATGAAGATAATTAAGAAAAATTCAGCATACAGAATTTCAAAAGCTATTCAAAAGTCAACTTATCAGAATGACTGTCCTTGAATATTCAATATAAAATAACTAATCATTATTGGCTATCAAATATAGCCTGTTTTATTTTTCTACACAGGAGCTATCATGAATGCACCACTTCTCTCTTTTATTATTTCTTGACTGTCTTTCTGTTCAACTTGCCACACTCTCTCTATGAAATAGTGTGCCATCATTGCCCCAACTTTATTTTTCTGGTATTTTTTCCCAGTATATTCCTAGAACCTAGATCAGTGTCTGCCCAAGAGCAGGCACATAATACATATTTATTGAATGAAAGACTAAATTTGGGAGCAAGAAAAAATAGGAGTCAAAACAGCTTGTAGTTTTCAAGTTCCTGAAAGTGGGGTAGATGGATTAATTGATGTTGGGAACACCTGGAGATTATCAGGTGTGAAGTGAAGAGGGGAAAATTTAAGTATAGTTTAGGACATTTTAAGTCTCAGATGGGCAGATAGGTGCACAATTAAAAATATCCAATATTTAGATACACAGTCATGGAACAGAAAGTAAGTCATTACTGAAACATACACTTTTGGAATTATTTGAATATAAGAATTAAATTTATATGGGTAAAGAGGAGATCAACTAGTAATCAAAGTTTTGATTCAGCCTACAATCTTGACTTGAGAAAATCCAACTTTTAATGACTGGCTAAAGCATTTCATTATTTAAATGGCTTTTTTAAAAAGAAGCCAATAACTCAGACAAAAATGAATGGTCAGACATGTATGGAAAAAAGTATTGTAGGATAATTTCATGGAAATGAGAAGAGAGTTCTAACAAAGAGGGAAAGATCATCACTAATCAATTTGTTGGGAGATAAATGAAATGAAGAGTGGAAATGTATGTTGTTTTTAGCAATATGGTTGTCATTGACATCTTTAGGTGTGGGGTTTTTGTTTGTTTGTTTTGTTTTTTTCTTTGTGGAAAGTGGGAGACCGAATATACACTGAGTGAAAAATAAAAAGGGAAATGATGATAGTCTGTAGTTGTTTCACAGATATAGCCTATAAAAAGAAGGTAGTCTGAGAGGAATGTGGAGTCCAGGAATACTTTAGGAAGGGAGAGAAAATGATGTTTAATTGTTGAATAATATTTAGAAGAAAATTTATTAAAAAGAGAAAGGTGATCATTGAACATTCCCAAGAAGATGGGAAGTATCAGACCAAACACATAGAGACAAATATTAAAATTTGATAAGATATTTTTTCTCTATTAAAACAGAAGTTAGAGGGTAAGTTAATTGATAGAATTTGAAGACATTCCAATTGATGGTTTACAGTTCACCTGTGATTAAGGAAGCAATTTCACTTGATAAAAAGTGAAAAGTTTTGGTGGGGAGTATCTTACAGAATATTAGAAAATTTAAAAAATAGCAATTGTGGAGAAGAGGAATTAACTAAACAGTTACTATAAGATTGACAGGAAGTATTGGTGGTACAGGTTCAAGGTAGAATATTACAATTTTTAAAAATTATCATGCCTTTATAGGGGTAATAATAAGAATAATAACAAATGTATAGAACTTCTTATGAGCCAGGTGCTGTTCTATCTTCTTTACATGTTAAAAATCATATAATTAAAGAAACACATAGTTTTTTTGAAGATCAGAGTGCTAATAAGTTGAGGGTGGATTAACAATTTGTACTGTGTTGTTTAGTCACTAGTGGTATGTGCTATTACCACCAATTGAAATTTTACCCTGCCTTTGCTGACCGAATGTCAACAAACGTTTCAAAAACAGCAACCAGAGGAAGAAATCATGGCTTCACAATATTTCCCTTCATTCTCTAAGTACACAATAATAAAATTTTTTTCACCCTCAGATACAAGTTCCCCAATATAATTTTCTACTTCCCGTAGTTATTCCTTGTATATCCCTCTACTTTACTTTCAGTAGAGGGCCTTGCCAATTTTCACATGTCCTAAGTTTCCCTCCCTTAGAAAAATCGTTATTTTTTCATTGAGGGGAAATCCAAAGCCAGTATGAACAGAAGTCTAGTATATTTAGGGCAACTACTCTTCATATACACTTTACATATCAAAGAATTACATACACATATAAGAATTACACAAGTTTTCCAACCTCATGCAAATAGTCCTGCTTCCCTGGGTCAGCTGAATTAAAAAATAATATGTTGTTAGCCACTGTGATGCATAATTAGTCTTCTGATAATTGATCATAAGCAACATATAACATGTTTTCTCTTATTCAAGATCCTTTAATAAATCTGCTCAATAAATATAAAAACAAAATTATTAACATGCAATAAAATTAAATTGCATTTGTGTGGTGCTGATTGGCTATGAATAAGAGTTTTTCTAATTGTCCAAACATATAAAGAAACATATTGCATGATATCACTTGTATGGGAATTTCAAATAGTTATAATCATAGAAGCAGAGAGTAGAATGGTGTTTTCCAGGGACTAAAGTGAGGTGAAAATAGATCTTGCTTAAAAGGTGCAAGTGTTTTTGTTATGTAGGATGAATAAGCCTGGAGGTATAATGTACAACATGGTGAATAGTTAATAATACTGTATTTTATATGTGAAATCTTCCACAAGGATACAACTAAAGTGTTCTCACCACAAAATAAAGCATGATAACTATATGAGGTGATGGATATGCTAATTAGCTTGAGTGTGTTGGCTATTTCACAATGTATTCATATACCAAAGCATCAAGTTGTACATGTTAAATGTATACCATTTTTATTTGACAATTATACCACAACAAAATGGGAAAATATGCCCAAATATATGTGCAAATAAAGCAGAGAAATAGTCTTGTTCTCAGTCAACAGAAATGTCTGTTATCCGCATAAAAACACTTCAGTAAAAAAAAGTGAAAAAGGGATTTTTAGATTCTGTAGCATATAGTCTTATCTAGCATTTTTGTAACAGGACTAGCAACTTCTATTTTCAGGCTTGGTAATAATACTCTATTCATTAGAATGACAGTTGGACAATGTGGAAAACTTATTTGTCCTTAATTAGCAAAGTAAAAGCTAGTTCTTACTTTTTTCCTCATCCACAAGAACGATTATTATATCAAAATACAAGGTAAATTTTATAAGGTTCTCAGCAGTGAATTCTGACACTTTTATTTTAGAGAGGCTGATAAAGGGAGAAAATGGGAGGGAGTTGGAGTCACTGCAGAGTTCGGCACAGTTTGCTGTTTGTTGCTACCTGAACTGATCGTGCATATGGGGTTATGAGAGAGACCTGATGGAAGAATAAGGATTTCACTGGGACATTTCAGAATTATATTAAAGTGAGATTTATATTGATATGTAAGATGAAAATTAATGCATATTCAGTCAGCTGTTATGAGATGACAAAATGTGCATTGTTGAAGCACATTGTACTCCCAGCCAGAGCAAGTTATATAAGGTAAAAACGAATAGAGGAAATGAAGGGGATGGGGGCAACCGAAAGATAAAGCTATGGTCTTTAAGAAAATGTAGGAAAAGAAAAAAATAGAGAGAGGTAGGGATGACCATAACTGAAGGAATAACAATAAAAGAGAAACTAACATGAAAATATTCCCATTAACTTTTTCATTTTTATTATACATTATTCAAAGTATATTTTGAGTTATAGAATATGATGTTTACTCTAAAATTCTACTTAGTTATGCTTTACTCTGTTTCTCAAAGTTTATTAATTTAATTGTACAACTCTTAGTCCAAATGTTGGCTAATGAAGCCTTCATCAAGTTTACATATACTGCCCTGGGAGAGAGGCTATGCAACATAGTGGATAAAAGCCTGGGCTTCACCAGTTTCTAAGTAAATTACTGGGTACAGTATTCAATCTCCCCAGGCTTCAGTTTTCACAAATGTAAAATGATTAGTTATTAGTCCTTACAGTATGCTGTGGCCATGAGTATTAACCTCAATTAATTCAAGAAAATATTAAAATTAGTGATTGTTGCATACTATGTGGTTAACAATATTACCATTGCTATTAACATTTGCTGGGAACTAGTTTATGCATTGGAAAAATAATTCTAATAACATTTATGAGATTACATGTTTTTAAACTATTTATTTTGTATTAGTGAAAGACATATATAAAAATAGAGAGACCCAAGATGGCAGAGAAGTAAGTGGAAACACCACTATACTCCTTCCAGGACCAAACTATAATTACAACTAAACTATAGAAAAGTCATCCTAAATAAAAAAAGGAACACTAGCTGGAGAGAAGCCTTATAACCATGGACAGACAGAAAATGCCATATCACCACAGAGATGGGTACAGAGTGTGGAGGCATGAGAGGGCTGGTGAGGCACCCATGGACAACAGCTGAAGTCCTGGAAGAATATGCCAGCAGCTGGGAGATTACCCCTAAAAGTGTGGGGTCTAAACCCCAAGCTTGGCTCCCCAGCCTACACCAGAACTAGGAAAGGAACCCAAGTAACATAAGGCTGTGAAAAATAGTGGGGTTTCTGTCCTCTAGGGAGAGATAGCTAGAGATGCAGAGAGCTTCTTAAAGGGCCAATGCAAAATTATATTTGCAGCCCTTACCCTGGCCTCCAGCACGGGAACAGAGGGTGGAATGACCTAGACGGAAAGTCTGGGGTTGGTGTCTTGGGGAAAGATTTGAAGGAACAGCTGCCAGGATTCCTGTGCTGAGTAATTCCTCATACTGGAAAAGACATCTCTCTCAGGCAAAGGACTCCCTTCCAAGTGGTATCAGCCTAAGGGGAAGCAATAGTCCCAACCACAAGTATCACTCTTTCCTCACCCTGTGGTGCTTAAGCTCAGCAGCTGAGGAGTAGAGCTGGAAAACTTTCACTAATTAATCTTGCAGAAAGCTTGCAGGCAGAGGCAGATTTCTGGGAGCTCTGAGACTTTAGTTGACTCTCTCCCAGGCCCAGTTCTGGTAAAAGCAGGCCTTGGTGCTTACCCTGGTTATTTCTGCAGTCACCCACGCTGAGCAGAGGAGTCACAAGCTGTAAGCTGTAGCTCCAAACAGGTTGTCCAGGGTCAGCCACAGGCAGCATCTGACAAAGGCCTACACCAGAGTCTTTGCAGACCTAACTAATACATAGAAACAAATCCAAAGAAGCAGCCAAAATGGAAAGGCAAAAAAAAAAAAAAATAGACCCCAAATGGAAGAATAGGAGAGTTTTCCCAAAGGGGAATTAGATGAAATGGAGACAAACAATTTATCAGATAGTTTAGAGTGATGATTATAAGGATACTCAACAGCATGAAAAATGACATAAAACCATAAAAACAGAAATAAAGAATGCAATAATGAACAAATAATACACCGGAAGGAATAAACAGTGGATTAGATGAAGCAGAGGAATGAAACCATGATTTGGAAGAGAAAGTACGAAAAAAAATAGAGCAAGGTAAATAGAGCAAGAGAAAGAAAATATAATTTTAAAAAATTAAGAGAGCTTAAGAAATCTTTTGTACAACATGAAGCATATCAACAATGACATCAAAGGAATACCAGAAGGCAATGAGAGTGACCAAGGGATCAGGAATGTATTTGAAGAAATAATAACCAAAAACTTCTCTAATCTGGTGAAGAAAAAAGACACATAAGTCCGGGAAGCTCAGAGAATCCCAAACAAGTTGTACACAAAGAGGTCTACACCAAGGCACATCATAATTAAAATGTCAAGACTTAAGAAGAAGGAGAGATTTCTAAAGGCTTCAAGAGAAAAGCAGGCAGTTGAATACAAGGGAGCACCAATTAGACTGTCATCTGGTTTCTCAACAGAAACATTTCAGGCAAGAAGGAATGTCCTGAAACATTCAAAGTGATAAAAAGTAAGGACCTACATCCAAGATTACCTTATGCAGCAAGGCTATTATTTAAAATCAAAGAAGAAATAAGGAGTTTTCCAGACCAGAAAGAGCTGAGTTTCTTAACAACAAACCAGTGCTGCAACAAATGGTAAAGGGCTTGCTTTAAGAAGAAGAACAAACAGAAAGAGAAAAAGGAAAAAAAAAAAAAAACCAGAAGAAAACAGTCTAACAACAAAATGGCACCAAATACGTATCTATCAGTTATCACCTTAAATGTAAATGGCTTAAATGCTCCAACCAAAAGATACAGGGTAGCTGAATGAATAGGAAAACAAGATTTATATATATCCTACCTACAAGAGACCCACTTCAGATCAAATGATACACACAGACTAAAATAAAGGGATGGACAAAGATATTTCATGCAAGTGGATAGGAAAACAAAGCTGGAATAGCAATACTTGTATTTGACAAAATAGACTTTAAAACCAAGGTTACAATAAGAAACAAAGAACAACACTACATAGTGATAAAAGAATAACCCAACAAGAGGATATAACCATAGTAAACCTTTGCACAACTAACAAAGGAGCACCTAAATATGTAAATCTATTCTTGATGGACACAAAAGGAGAGATAGACAGAAGTGTAGTCTTAGTCTGGGATTTTAATACTCCATTGACATCAAAGGCTAGATCTATCACACAGAAAATCAACAAGGAGACAGCAGCCTTAAATGACACACTGATTAGATCAAATGAATTTAATTGATATGTTCAGAGCATTTCAACCCAAAGCATCAGAATGTACATACTTTTAAAATGCATATGAAATATTTTCTAGGATAGACTACATGTTAGAACACAAGTCTCAATAAATTTAAGAAGATTGAAGTCAAATCAAGCATCTTCTCTGACCACAATGCTATGAAACTAGAAATCAATCACAAGAAGAACACTGAAAATCATGGAAAGACATAGAAGCTAAATAACATGCTATTAAACCATGCATGGGTCAAAAATGAGATCAAGAATGAAATCAAAAGATACCTTGAAACAAATGAAAATTAAAATAAAACAATTCAAAA
>PVKM010050384.1:0-10738 GCA_004027735.1 Carollia perspicillata
GGGCCCACATTCTTCTGAGTTTGGACCTGAATTTCAGTTTTGAGGTTTGTAGTCATGCCCACGCCCCAAACCCTGTTTCCTGTGAATGGGGCCTAATTTAGAAAAAGGCTCTTTGCAAGCGTGATTAAGGATCTGAAGATGAAGAGATCACCCTGGGTTATCCGGGTGGCCCGGAATCCATGGACAAAAATGTCTTTGTAAGTGACACAGAAGGGAACAGGCACACAGGGGAGGCCATCTGAAGACAGAGGCAGAGACTGGAGTGATGCAGCACAAGCCCAGGAGCTGGAAGAGGTGGGCAGGACCCTCCCCTGGAGCCTGCGAAGGGAGCATGGCCCTGGGACACCTTGAACTCATACTTCTAGCCCTAGAGCTGTGAGAGCAGGCATTTCTGTGTTAAGCCACCGTGTGTGGCCCTGGGCACAGCAGCTCTCCAAGTGGTGCCCAGAGAGGCTGGGTGGGCTTGCCTGGGAGGGGTTTCTGGAGTGCTGGGGGTCCTGAGGGTGGGAGTGGGTGTGAAAAGAGAACAGACACACCCCTGCTCCAGCTTCGCCTGTCAGCCTCCCCACCATGTGGCATCATGACTGCCCTCAGGGACTCTAGCATGGGCCGCTGCCCTGGGCACCCGGGTGGGCCCCACAGGGCAGCACCACCACTGTCTGTGTCTCCAGGGACAGAGGGGGCCCCTGGGGGAGCAGCCCCCAGCCTAGACCCCAGCCCATTCTGGGGCACAGGCCCTGTAGGCAGGAGCCTCCTGGGCCTCCTGGGGTGGTCCCAGGAGGAGAGTGGACCTCAGCATGGACGTGACCACTGTGTCCTAAAGCCTGTGGATGGTGGAGAGAGTGGGACTGAGGGGCTATCGAAGGAGCCAAGGAGGCTGGGACCTGAGCCAAAAATCAGAGCGTGGAGCAGACCTGGCTCCAAAGTGCAGCTCTGCCCGCAGCTGAGTCACCTGAAGGCTGCTCTCCCAGGAAGACTGGTGCAGGGCAGTGCCATTCTCCACCCTCCGGGGCCTAAGAAGCACCCTCAGAGGAGAGACCCCACCCACTCCAACCCCTTCTGGGTTTCCTGCACCAAGCCGAGGCCGGGGTCCGCACAAAGTGCCGGAGCGCAGGGTCTGGGCGCTGTGCATGTGCATGAGCATGAGTGTGTCGGTGACTCACAAAAGCCAAGGCTGCCCCTGGAGCCCAGAATGGGAAGCCTTGCCAGGCCCTGGGCCCTACCTGCACTTTGTACTCTGAGCCCTTTGAGCTTTGCTTACATTTGGTAACAGACTTTGCTTGGGAGCCAGGTTGTGGCTTTGAAACCCAGCAGAGGGTTAATGTTGACGTGCTGACGGTGAGGGCAGGGCACGGAGCCTCAACAGGGATGGAGCGTGCAAACACGCGGATGCAGAGCGCGGGTGAGCAGGCCCGGGGCCAGCCGCCTGTCAATGGATAGAACGGGTTTACAAGTGGCTGTGGCCATGTTCCCAAAGGGCAGAGTGTTCCTTCTTCTCCTGCACTTGTATTTGAGGACAAAGGATCCTGTTGGTTCCATTCCAAGGCATTATTCTTTCAGGTGAATGCAGGTGCTTCTGGCATGTGGGCACTTTTACCTTCATATTGGGCCCATGGGGCTGGTTGTGGACAAACCCTCACAGCGGGTGACACCCTGAACACAAATCCCTTGGACTAATGACGACAGGAATGAGAAAATGTCCTGGCATGGCTCAGATCCTGGCGTGGTGCTGCCACCCCGTCAGTCCTGACTGTGGGTCCTGATGATACGCTGGAGTGAGCAGGCAGGACCTCAACCACAAAGGCCACTCCTAGGAAGACATGCCCTCAGCTGCCCACATGTCGAGCCCAGGGACAGCAGTGCTGATTCCCGGACAGGGCTGTGGAGGTGAACAAACACCTCCCAGTGTGAACGGGCAGAGCTGGCTGTGGCGGGGTCAGCCCGTCACTCTGTGTGGTGGCGTCTCTGGGGCAGGTAGATAAGAGCGAGAGTGTCACAGTGGAGCAAAGGGGGCCATGAGCCTAGGGAGGCAGGAGGCAGGAGGCAGGAGCTGGAAGGGGACATCCTGTGTGGGCGGTTGGGGAGCATTTGCTTTCTGTGGCTGGTCCTGAGTAGAAGGGGGGCAGTCGCTGACTGAGTCTTGACCACCTGGGCCCATTGCTGCTAAGGCTGGGGTTGGCTGCTGGTCTGCCGTTGCAAGGTCGAAGGGCAGGGTCCTGTGTCGTCTGTGGTCTGGCTGCTGCCTGCTGTTCATGCCGTGTCTCAGGGCACCGATGATGGGGCTCCCTGGGGCCTGGCTCCGGATTGTTCAGTGTGGTTTGTTTTCAGGTTGGCAGGAGGGAGAGCGCATGGCTCCCCCAGCGAGGGAGGGCAGTCCTCAAATCTCAGGCACAGGGAGCCCTGGCAGGAGGATGGGAACCCCACGGGAGGTGGTGGCCTCCAAGTGACCAGTGAAAGGTATAGGTCATGCTCTGTGGAGACATGGTATGACACTGGGGGGCACTGTGAAGCACTGTGGGGAGCATGGTGTGACAAGGCTGGGTACTGTGGAGCTCTGTGGGGGGCCCTGTGAGGGACTGTTTGGGAAACTGTGGGGACACTGTGGGGCATTGTGAGGCACTGTGGGGGAAGCATCAGGATAGTGCGGTTCTACCCAACCCCCGCTGGAGGGCAGGGCTCAGGGCTTCTGGTCCCCAGGTGGTTTTGGGGTGAGTATCAGGATGACCAGTAGGGGGCGCGGCAGGACCATGACAAAACATTGGCGCGGGCTTGAAAAATCAAACCTGTGTCTGGTGCCCAAGCTCTGTTTCCAGGCTGTTCTATGAGAGCACCTGGTCCTTTGGCCAACTGTGGGGCCTTGTCTACCAATCTAGACCCTGCCAGGAGGCCACAGCTAAGGGAGGGATTCCAGAAGGTTCCAGCCTAACCTCGCAGCCCTTGCTCAGAGACCCTCAGACACTCTCCCCATCCCACCACGCCCCTCCCCAGCACCAACTTGGCTCTGGGGTGTCTTTCCCCGACCACCACCCCAGGCCCCTAGGCCTGCACAGGCCCCCAGACCGCTCACCCCATCAGATTCCTGCCTGCAGCCTCGGGCTGCTCCCTGCTGCCCCAGTGCCCACAGTTCCTACCACCCAGCTCCCTGGGCTGCCCACCTCTGACTGGACTGGCCGCTGCTTTTAATGCAAGGAAACAGCCTGGGTCCTTCCGAGCTCTGCCCGCCTCCTGCCTGCTGGGCCTTGCCCCTCCTTCTCCCTCCTCCCGTCACCGGATGGTCTTCCTCCTCCACTGCCCTCCTGGTTTCCCTGAAAGGCCTGCACGTGGTCTGTCCCTCACCCTTCTAGTGTGTCAGAGGGAAAGATGGAAGCTCCTCCCCTTCCCCCACAAGCCTAAGGGGGCCGTCGCACAGGAGGCCGGGGCAGGTTTGCCCTCCTGCGCGCCCCCCACGTCTGATTCTGGCGGGCAGGGTGTGGAGCCTTTCTCTCCCTCCCTTCAGGCCCAGGGAGGGCAAAGGCCATCCTTCTGCTTCCCTGCCCGTGTGCAGGAAGTCCTCTGCCACGTGTTGGGGCCCAGGCCCCCATGAGGCTGCCTCTGATGCCCCCACGCCTGCTCGGATGAGGTGGGTGTGCCCGACCCAGGACCTTGGGCACGAGGGCACCTCCCTGCAGCAATCCTCAGCGGGGACCTGCCCAGCACATGGCCAGAGCAAGTGCTGAGGCTTCTGGCAGATTCTAGATGGTACTGGAGCTGCCAACGTTGGCCACCTTGATGGGGGAGTGGGCAGCAGAGCTGTCACCACTGCTGCTAAGCCTCCTGTCACCAAACAAGGACAATTTTAGATGATTTTCAGCATTTTTTTCTGAACCACACCCAGAAATACAATCATGGAGGTAACGTTAGAAGTTTCTCTAGTTTTTTAACTTTCTTTTTCAGGGGAAAATGGAGACACGCGCCCTGAGCTGCCCTGGCAGGGACGTCCCTCCCTCGTGGTCTGACCCCAGGCCCCCAGGCTCAGGGCCGGGGATCAGGTTTTCGCCCTCTGACGACAGCGAGGCGCTGTCCTTTTGAATCACCAGCTTTGGGCAGAGGAACAATGCCGTGCCTTGGACACAGCCCCATGTATTTGTGAATGTAACCCCATCTGAAATCTTTTATTTTCTTCCTGTTTAATCATGGCAGCAGTGCCCACAGTTGAAGCTGTAATTTTCCTCCCGAGACAGTGTTGACTGTCGGTGACTCCTGGGTGTTCTCATGTTCATTCATGGGGCATCTGTGGAGGCTCAACCTGACCCCTCCTGAAAGCTGGTGGCATGGTGTTCTGGTGGCCTGCTGTACCCCCGGGAGCCCGGGGGCTCTGTGCCCTCTCTTGGTCTGGACCTCAGCTCGCAGCCCGGAGGACTGCAGGGCAGCGTGTGAGGAACCTGGCTCCACACCACACGCCAGGAGAAGGCCTGGAAATTCCTCTAGCCTCCTGGGCCTCAGGAGGTCTCAGGCAGACCCCGCGTGGCTCCCAGGGGCACTCCTGGGGGCCCTCTTACCACCCCGTGCCTGGGAGGGTGCTCCATGAGACCCTGCCCTTTGGGGAGGAGAGGGGGTGGGTGTCACCCACTCTGGCTTTCACAGTTTGGGAATAAGAGTCATGGCACAAACCAGCAGCCCCCTCCACCCTCACCTGGCTTGGAGCTGCACAGACCTTTTAAATTTATTTTTCAGCTATGGTAAAATACACACAACACAAAATTTACCATCTCACTTACTTTTGTGTGACAGTAAGTGCATTCACAGCATTGTGCAGCCATCAGCACCACTCTTCCCGGGAGGTGTTTACCTCTCCCAGCTGGCACTCTGTCTCCACGAAACACTGACTTCCTGTCCCGTTTCAACCTCCAGGCCTCGGAGCCTCGGGAGAGCCTGGCTCATGGGAACAGGAGGAGCAGAGTGTTGCGGGCGCTTTCCTTGTCGGTACTGATGAGTTTTACCAGGGAGCTGCAGTCCTGCTGGGCCTGCCTCCACTCTTTCTGCAGACCTCTGCAGGCCGGCTCCTCCTGCTGCTCCTCCCCGCCCCTTGGTCGCCCTTGTCCTCCGACAGAGCATGAATGAATCGGGAGCTTAGCTGGAAGTAGATGTTAAAGGTTTGTTCAAGAGTCTCAGGATTTGCAGATCGTAAGCACAGCTAGGCATACCCAGAGTGTTTCAAAAAAGAAGGAAAAGATGAGTGTTCCTTTTTAAAAAAAAAAAAAACGTGTTTATTGATTTTAGAGGGAGAGGAAGGGAGAGAGAGAAAGAAATATCGATCGGCTACCTCCCATACACGCCTTGGCCAGGAATCGAACCCACAACCTAGATATGTGCCCTGACCCAGAATCAAACCCCCAACCTTTTGGCGTATGGGAAGACGCTCCAACCAACTGAGCCACACTGGCTGGGGCAAGCTGAGGGTCCTTAGAGTAAAGAGTACACTCTTGAGAAGAATCAGTGTTGCATTCTTAATTTCCAGACTGGTCCGAGATGGTAATCCTCTAGATCAGGGGTCCTCAACCCCTGGGCTGTGGACCCCTGCTGGTTCATGGCCCACTAGGAACTGGGCTGCACAGCAGGAGGTGAGAGGCAGGAGGATCCAGGGCAGCTCTGCGGCATTATCACCTAAGCTCCGCCTCCTGCCCCCCCCCACTCCGTCCCACCCCCTTCTGTGGAAAAATTGTCTTCCACGAAATGGTCCCTGGTGCCGAAAGGGATGGGGACCGCTGCTGTAGATGGTGGTATGGATAATGGCTGTCAGACAGCCTGGATGGGTCTGGATGTGGGTTGTTAGGCAATCTGGACACAGGAACATTCTTGCCTTAGTCCCTCAGGGGGTAATTAGAGGGTTATCTGAAGGTCTGATGTATATCTGGTCGTTGACACAGGACTGGGAAGGTTAAGTTCCCAGACGGGTTAAAACAAGAATTGTTTCCTCACACCTCGACCTGTGACTTCGGTGATTTAGCAGCTTGACTACAGTGACGCCATTTTATTTTCTCACTCTGCCCTCACCCTTGGCCCTCCGGAAACATCCCCGATACGTTTAGCAGACACCGTCCTGCTTGCCCGTAGGCGGCACCCGCATTTCCACAGTCCCTTCACACCTCACACATCCTTCCCCTGGTGTCTCTCTCCCCAAAGGCAGGGGCTGCTCCCTAGGTTGCAGGGAACATTCCAGATGCTCATTGGTGATCAGTGCCCAATACTCACCCTTTGGTCTTGTCCTGAGCCCTCACATCTCGCTGAGTGAGGGCATTTCACTGAGTGAGTGTGTCTGTCTGGGGTGACATTTTTCTGTGTATGTTAGAGTCCCCCGCCCTTGGGCCTCAGCAGTGGGGTTCACCTTTCTGTCTCTCAGAAAAACATGGGGCCCCCGGGGTGAGCCCCCACCCTGCCTGTCAGTTGGTGTGATATGTGGCCTCAGAGCCTGGCTGCAGCTGTATTTGCCCAGATGGGGCTGTTTACTCTCCAAACACTTTCAGACCTGCCTGGTGCCACCCAGGCTCTCTTGGGAGTGTCCCAGCTGGACTCAGGGTCTCTGCCCTTTCAGAGGCAAGAGGCTTTCCCTGCAGCAGCGAGGGACCCCTGCTGGACATGTCTGCCCTGGGTCCCTTTCTCCTGGAATGGGCAGAGGGGCCAGTAGGCATGGCCTGGTCATGTCTGTGGCCCCTTGCAGGTGGCCCCTGGGGAAGTGCCCTTGATGTTCAGGACACATGGCCGTACCCAGGAAGGTCAGATCCTGGGGTGAGAATTTGACCAAGGGTCAGCAGGGGTGTGGGCAGGTGGGGAAAGACTGTTTGAGGCCACCAGACCTGGGATCTTAAGGCGACCTTCCCATGCCCTGCAGAGAGCAGCAGGGTGCAAATGGGCCAGAAAGGGCAGTGGGGTTAAGGTGAGGGGGTGGAGCGCAGGGCGACTGAAATGCCAGCCTTTGTGGGTGGACGGAGGGAGGTGGTCTGGCCTCTGTGTGGAGGCAGGTCCAGGTTGGAGTCTGCGTGAGCAGGGTGCCTCAGGGCGCAGGCAGGCAGAGCCTGGTGGTGATTGGCCCTGGGCTGCTCCAGGCCACTTAAGGAACACAGTGTCACGTGTGAGCTCATACCCACCAGCTCACCCACACTCACAGCACACATGCAGGCACAAGCAATGGGTGCACACTCACAGGATACTTACTTACGTTCAGACACCAACACAGACTAGCACACTCATATAGACACACTCATGCTCACACACTCACATGTGCACGCACACACACTCCACTGCAGCCTGGCAAGGACTGATGGGAGCAGGGGACAAGAGGCCTGGATCTCACAGGACTCCGAGTTAGTGCTGGCTTCCTGCCCAGCTGAGACCACGCGGCGTGGGCAGCTCCTCAACGGCACTTGGTTCTGTGGCGACCGGGCTTGCAGCCGGGAGTTGAAGTTGCTGCCCTCTGACCACTGTCCACTCTGGTCTTTCCTGAGGGACGTGCCCATTTTTACATAAACTGGCACCAACATGTGACACCAATAGTCAGATGTACACAAATTCAACGTTTACCACTTACATGTAACCAGCCCCGTTAAATGGAAAGCGTCATAGCTGGAAGCTTTGCTGGAAGAAAGGGTTTCCTAGCCACACGCTGCTTAGAATCAGGACCAGGTCCTGGGGCATCAGCCCGAACCACCAGCGGCCGGGTTGGATGGAGAAGGCCAACAAGTCTGCTGTCCTGGGGCTGACAGGGCCCTCTCATCACAATGAGTTTGGGACAGAGAGACGTAAGTTGCTTTGGAAGGACTTACACTGACTGCACAAGGAGGTAAAGCGGGGCTCACTCTGGGACAGGGGACTAATCCCTACGGAAGCCGTGTCTGCTGATTCTGTGCTAGTTGTGGGTCACGGCCCAGAGGGTTCCCAGGGAAGCAGGATGCGGTCTGCTAGTCAGTCACCTAACTCTCTAGGTAAGAGCTGGAATAGCCACCGGGAAGTCGATCCAAAGTTTCCACGCGGGCGGGAATGCGAGCCCTCTTCCCTCGGCTTCGATTTCAGCTCTGTTGACTAACCAGCTCCCTGTCTCTTCTGCTCAACCGCAGGCTACTGTAGTTTAACTTAGGGCATTTCAGAATTTTTCTCCTGTAACCCCCAGGTAAAAAAGAGAATGTTACAGCCACCCCAATCAGTAGCGTGCTCGACATTACCATGGTGTGTGGGATAACTCACCGGGGCTGTATCTCTCAGTTCTTTGATGACAGGCTGATTTGATCAAATGAATTAGGCACTATTCCTTTTTTAAAATAAATTCTCTGGAAGAGTCTAGTATAATTGGTGTTCTTTCTTCCATGTTTGCCAAATTTTACCAGTAAAGCCATTGGGGCCTGAGTGTGTGTGTGTGTGTGTGTAAATGTTTCAAACTATGGCTATAATTTCTACATGAGATATCATGCTATTCAGAGTTGCTATTTCTTCTTGTGTAAATTGGGGGAGGGGGGCGGCTGGGTTTCCCAGAGAATTTGTCTGTTTCATCTACAATTTCAAAATTATTATCACAAAGTTATTCACAGTATCTTCTTACTATTTGTATCAGTTCTTAGGGCTGCTGTAACAAAGTTGCGGTCTGAGAGCTTAAAACAACAGGAATGTATTTCCTGTGGGATCTCAGGCCAGAAGGTGTGGAAGGGCTTTGCTCTTTTCAGAGGCTCCGGGGGAGGATCATTCCTGCCTCCTCTGGCCTTTGGGGTCTCTAGGTGTCCCCTGGCTTGCGGACACATCACTCCAATCTCGGCCTCTGTTGTCACATGACCTCCCCCACATCTCTTCTCTGGTGTTTTCTTATCTCTCCTTTTAAAGGTACAAATCATAGGAGATCACGGTCCCCTCCCCCCACTCCAGAGCGACCTCATCGTAAGTCAGTCGTATCTGCAATGACCCTACTTCCAAATAAGGCCACACACACAGCTAGGGAGGCCGGGCTTCAACATTATCTTTTTAGGGGCCATAGTTCAATCCACCACATTATCTTTGTAATTTTTCAGGATCCCCTGTGGTGACAAGTTTTTCCGTCTACACAGTTTTAGCTGCATTTTACAAGTGTTGATAGGTTGTATTTTCATTATCAGTTAATTCAAAACATTACCTGCTGTCCATTGCGGTTTCTTCTTTAGCTCATCGGTTTCTTGGAATGTGTTGGGGATTTTCCAGTTAACTCTCTGTGGTTAATTTTCTGCTTTATTCCTTTGTGGTCAGAGATCCTACTATTATTCCAGTCTTTGAAAGTGATTTGCTTTATGGTCCAGAATACAGTCTGCTTTGTTAAATGTCTTGTGTGCCCTTGAGGAGCCCATGAGTTGTGCAATTGTTGGGCGCATGCCCGAGTACCTGTCAATTACATCAATCTCGTTACACATGTGGTTCAGGTTTTCTTTATCTTTGCTGGTTTTTTTTACTTGTTCTGTTAGTTCCTGAGAGAGGCGTCTTAACATTTCTAACTACTGGTATGGAAGCGTCTGTTTCTTCCAGCTCCTTGAGGCTCTGCCGTTCGGGCAGTGCCAATAGCACAGGGGCTGGAGGCGCTGATCTGCCGGGGCGGTCGTCCAGCCCTGAGCATGGATCTTCCGTTCTTCGGTGTTGAACACATTTTTGTTGTTTTGTTTCCTGCCTCCATTAGCTTGTTAGTTACACAGGCTACTATTCTTGTCAGGTTGCCCCAGCTCACGGGGGTCTGTGTAAAAAAGCGCAGTCGCCACGTCCCACACGGCACAAGGACCCACACGGCACAAGGACCCACAGCCTCACTGCACCCTCTGGGCCACTGTCGCTGAGTTTTTCACTCCGTACAGGCTCGTCACTCTCTCCACATTCAAGGTCTCATCACCACCACTGCTGCCCTGTCCCGTCAGTGCTCGTGCCCATTTACCGGCATCATTGTCCTTGTGGTTGTCCTGCGTTTTTGTGCTTCAGTAAGGGACCCCTTGCCTTCAGTTTGGGGAGAATTCTGTCACATTTTGTTTGTCTGGAAATGTCTTTATTGTGCCTTCATTTTTAATAGCCGATTTGCTGGTGTGGCAATTCCAGCTGGCAGTCATTTTCCTCGTGCACTTTGAAGAGATCGTCCGCTGTCTTTTCTGTGACCGCCTCCCACGGGCTCTGGTCCTGGCCCCAAGCCGAAGCTGCAAATCTTTCTGTTCTGGGTTTTTAATGGGCATCGCTTTTCTCCTCAAAAGCAGAGTGTAGCAATCAGACAGTCCCAGTTGACCCTGTTTTTGTTTCCTTTTCTCTGTACTCGTCGGCGCCTTTGTATTACATGGTTTTGGCCTGGGTCGCTGGTCTCTGGAGAATCTGGCTGTGGCACTGGGTATTGAGTTGTGGCTTAAAAAACGGGTTCTGCGGAAAGTAACCTCACAGGGTGATCTGATCATAAATTCCTAACTGGGCAGGTCATGGTGTTTGTCACAACTCAGGCATACAGCACTTTAGTAAAAGGTTTATTTTTGCCTTCAGCAAGCCCTGTCCTTTGCTTCCGTGCAGCTAGGTTAGCACTCCTCTGAAATACGCACCCTCGGGAGAGCACATACTCTTTTAACTATCCCATAATCCCATCCCTGACTTGCTTTCTCCCACGAGTGCGTAATCTTCCTTAAGTTCCCTCCTTAATTTCGAATGTGTAAAAGAAGCTGCAAATTGTTATTTTCTGGAGCATCTGAGACCTTGCTCTCTGGCATATGTCCTCAGTTTGGCTCAAATA
>PVKM010050385.1:0-10723 GCA_004027735.1 Carollia perspicillata
ATTCTTCTTTCCTCCCTCCCTCCCCTCTCCCTGTCTGTCTCTCTCTACCATTGCATCAAAGCCATAGTATATAGTTTTACCACTTGAAATTGGGCTAATCTATTTTGTATCATACTCTTCTCTAAAGTGGAGATAATCATCTAACCCACCATTTGCCAAGTAAAGAAGTGTTAGAACAGAGTCTAACGCTCAGTAGAGCATTATGATAGCTATCATTACCAATTTTGAAAAATTAGACAAATTAGAAAGACTTTAAACATGAATTTGTAGTTGTAAATAAACGATGGAATTATATCGTACATTTACGTCACCCTATTAACACATGCTGTGTTTCCATACACCCCTCCGCCCCCGACTCCTGGGGTGCTCATTGTACAGAAAACTTCCAAAGAAGTGTTGATTAATATGATTAATGGGACCGGTTAATGGTCGGGAGACTGGTCAGCTCTTCAGGGATCAGGCGACATTAAAATACCTCGTGACCGGTTTGAGCGGCCCCGCTGTCTTCCTTGGGGGCTCTAGGGCCTGGGAGGGCGGCTGCCGCACACTGCAAGCTGTCACTCTTCCTTTCCTCTTCCTCCTCTTCAATGTGCAGGCTCGGAGTCCCCTCTAGGTCACCGGGGCCCCACCACAAGGCATCTGGTTCTTGAGATTCTGGCCCTCCTCGGGTGCCTGCCATAACCCCCTCACAGATTTCCTCATCTTCCTCTCCAATGACAGGGAGGGTTTGGGGCAAGGGACCCACGTTAGTGTGGGCGGAGGCCACACACTTATCACCTAGGACTTCAGGCACCTTTTCAGGGCCTGCAAAGCCTTTCCTCATTTTTGCCAAGTCTGCACACTTGTTCTGAGTCGACTTCCTGGGGCCCTGGCGTGGTGTTGCCTCATGGGGCCGTGCTGTCGTTGAGGTCACACCTGAGCCAGGAAAAGGTGGCCGAGCGGAGGGTGGGCTGGCAGGAGCAGATGCCGGAGGCAGTGGCAAGGGAGCTGAGGGGTCCTCTCTAATTTCAAGGGGCGTCTCCTCTAGGATATTTGGTTTGGCTTGGTCAGCAGCTGAGGTTAAAGCACCAAGCTTCTCTAATTCCTCCAAGAAGTCATCCAGAAAGGGAAGCAGTGACGGCGGGGTCAAAGGGTGTGCCGGTGGACTCGTAGCCATCAGGGACGGCCACCCCTGGGCGATTCCCTGGATAGCTCCATTCTCTGGGCTGGGCAGAGCTCTGGGCGTGAGAGGAGGGCCTGGTTCACCGGAAGCCAACTTAGAAATGAGCAGGGATTATGAAGTAAAAAAAAAAAAAGAAATAAGCCAAGAAAATAATAATAATAATGCACCAAAACACAGACAGAGAAATGCAAGAAAGGGATGGTAGTGAATACAAAAATTATTTTAGGCTATGGAGTCGGTTTGAAGATATTTTTCCGAATTTAAATACACAAGATCATTAGCATGTTAATTAGAAAGTTATCGGAAAAATGAAATGCTCCTGGTGTTTGGAAGGGGTCTTAAGGATCCAAGGACAGAATAAAGCTGTCATGGAGATGACAGGGATGGACGGCGAATCCCTAAGACTTAATGTAACAGACAACCTCTTTTAAAGTAGGTTCCCAGATGCTGACATAGCAGCAGCAGGACCTGGAAATAATGCTGATGTAGAGTGAAAGCAGACCGTGCAGCCTCCTTTCAGCCCCTGAGTGTGTCTAGCGTTGTGTCCTGCGGCTGTGCCAAGAGCTCGATGTTTCCCGTGAACCTGGGGGCGCACAGCTTACGCAGCCTCGTCTTCTGAAGTGAAAATACGGTTCTGTGGATCTTAATATTACTGCTATATCCTGGGTATATTAGACAAAGCAGAACTGTCACATAAATTCATTCCAAGTTCTGTATGTACTGTTTCTGGACTGGAATGAATGGTAACGTGCCACACACGTGGAGGCCTCCAGAGAGAGGCTGCTGGGTGACATTTTACTTTAGTTCCTTCCGGGTGGATGGTTTTGGTTTGGAAAGAGCAAATTTTCAGGAGAGGTTCTGGAGACGCACTTTCTGGCTGGGTGTCCGGGAGGAGGCCTCACGCTTGCACGCCGCACTCCGGGGCCTCAGCACGTGTCAGCGTGCAGTGCCTCCCCGCCCCCCTAACTTTGGACGTCTGTGTCCTGTCATGGGAATGTGTCCTCCAGCAAGGAAAGGTGTCATGCCACCACGTGGGGGGACCAATAAGGCAAAGCGTCCCAAGGCCCACGTGAACATCTTACAGGAGACTCAGGACGCACGTCTGCTCGGCACCTGAGATAAAGCGGAACTGCACGTGTGGTCTATTACTAGACAGGGGGACACTCCCAGCAACTCCTGTATGTATTTAAGTTTTAAAAATATTTATTTATTTATTTTTACAGAAAAGGGGATGGAGGGAAAAAGAGAGGGAGAGAAACATCAACGTGACCTGGCCCACAACCCAGGCACATGCCCTGACTGGGAACTGAACCAGCAACCCTTTGGTTTGCAGGCTGGTGCTCAATCTACTGCACTACACCAGCCAGGGCTGTATTTAATTTTTAATGAGGTACGAATGGCCGAAGTCTTGGTAGTCTAGAGATTCTCTTATTGGCCGGAGTCCTATGTTATGTTCTAAGCTATGAACACAATAATAGATATTGAAAGCCTGTGAGATAGATAATAATTCAAGACTGTCACTTTTCAGGTTCACTTTTCTCATGGGCAGGGGTATCACGTGGATGAGAAAGAATGATCTTTCAAGTCCATTAGCGTCATTACTACCCCTGCCACTATGACTACCCCAGCGTCGTCACCACCACGGTCACTACCATACAGGGCCCGGCAGAAGTGATGGCACTGAGTGTGGTTGGTAGGGTACGTGAATGTCTCGCACGAGACGAACAGCAATTTGAACATTTCACCTAAAATGTCACATGGTGTACTTGAATGTGATACTGTTATATTGTAGAATTACATGCTTATGAGTTTGTAATAAAAGACTTTTATGTAATAAACAAGGGGAGTTGTTTGTGCTGGACCCTGTATGTTAACAGGCTCAAAGCACCTAGCTTTACAATAGGCTTGTTTCTGCTGGAAGTCAAACTAAGTGCCCTGGGATACCCATGTCACAAAAATACACCTGTGATGCAAAAATCACATGATTATCTTCCAGAAGCCTTAGAACTGGATTCTAAAGCGGGAATATCCAAAATAGTATCAACTTGCATTTGAGCCGCCCCTAAAATACAGGATGCCACGAAATGTGATTCGAGTGTGCCAAAGAGCGATTCTGCAACCACTCACTACATTCCTCCCCTCACTTGCAAATACCAGTTAGAAAACAGGATATGTAACGTGTTTTGGATGTTGTCATTCAAAAGCACTTTATCTATCATTCTTTTTCTGAAAATGAGGCACTCAACATCACTGGGAAGTCTCCTCCCTGAGGCTGGTCACATCACAGCATAGATTTAGGGTGGAATGAAGCCTCCAAATATTTTTTCAAATTATAGATGTAAGCTTTTCGACATGTTTTCCCCCAGCAGTGAGCATAAAACACTAATTAGTTATTAGTGAAATTCGTGCATATCTCTACTTATAAAATATAAAATCTGGCATGCTAAGAAAAAAACTTAGAAAACGGAAAACCCAATGAAATTATGTGATGATAATCATCACAAAAGATTATGTGGTGATATTCACAACAAAGATGAAAACATTGTGATGTAAAATATTACATTTCCAATGTTAATTAGGACATTATGGGTGAATTTCTTAAATGTTAAAAGAAGCCTTTGTAGATACATGCTTATTCTTTCTTATAAAATTTGATTTGAAGGTGCGGTTGCTTTGAAATTTGTCTGGTAGTTCATTTAAGATGACTGAATACTGGATAAGCCAAATATATAGATGAAGTTTCTTATCTTTTCATTTATTGATCAGAACCACCAAATGAAGAATGTTGATCTCAAAATGCTAAGCTCAGGTAGTGAAGTAAATACACTCAAGAAGGTTCTGGAAAACCTTATAACCAATCAAACAAAACTGGATGGTGATGGTTCCATTATCGAGTGATAAAGGATTGAGTGTAATTACCCTGCAGCTGAAACCCAGTCTTCAAAGAGAAGCAGAATAAATAGAATGCCTAGCCTTAGTCCTTTTAAAAGAAAATTCTCCTCTTAAAATAGGAGATTCTTAGATTATTTACTTTTGTAAGATCCTCCAAAGACTCATTTTCAAGGAGTCGTTTAGGTCACCGCGGATGCTACTTTGAAACGACCTTGCGTCGGAACGTGAAATGATGGTGCACTTTAATGACGTCTGAATGCTGGTATTATTTTGCTCGCTCTAGATGGTTTAGTGTCTCATGTCCTAGCCTTGATCGTAATTATTTATTAAAATAATAAATTATGCCACTTCGTGCATTTAAAAAAAAATGTTGGGAAGCACTCACAATATTTTGGAACTAAGTCCTTTGCTAACTTCAAGTTTTATACTTGGAGATTAATGAAAAGGAGAAAGGACCCCTGAGTACCATCCATAGGAAGAATACACTGTATTATAACTTAACAGGAAATTAAGAAAAAAGTTCACATTATCAATAAAGAAAGTAACAGAATAGCCTTTTCTGATTAGCCATCTCCTTTTCCAGACTAGCTGTGAAGAAAGAGAATAGTCTTCAGCCCCTGGCTCAGGTGAGACTGCACGGCTGGCGCGCGATTAACACTAATAAATACACACGGACACTTCTAATGACCCATCTCCGTTCAAACTCATAAACAAACTGACTTACAGATCTTAATTTTAAAACGTTATTTCTCTTTCTATATTAAAAAAACCCAAGACTTTTATAGAGTTTTTCCAACCTAATTCCATGTATTGTTGAAATAAACCATTTTGGGATCTATCGATTTATCTATTGATGCACATGTATGTATACAGCCATACATATATAATCTACATAAAACTGCATATGTAAATAAAATTAAGCTTTAGAAATAATCAAGTTTCAAAAACATTGAGTTTTCACAAAGTAGCTATATTCATTCGACGTGTATATATATCATATAGGGTCTTACGGTACTAATGTTTTTTTCTCTTTCGGTATTTTAGCTCGAAAAGGAAATCCTCCAAATCAAGCATTAAACCTTTACGCCAGCACCCATAAGAAAAATTAAATTACATTGCCTTGATCTGTCACTCACACTTAGAAGCATAACATGTACGGCTTTTGCTTTGCAATGAGGATGGCGTTGTAACCTATTACCCTCAAATCGCCTGCTGGATGTCTTACTCCCACTTCTCACATGCTATACGCCGCACGTGCCCAATGCCTTCTTACCTTGTTTGAGCTCAGGCTGTGGATCCTATCGCTCCAATAGCTGTGGGGGATGGGAGGGTCGGGGTAATCCTCCGCACCTTTGCCGGTGTTCCTCTTGACGACTTCTACATAGGAAACAGGGAAGATGCCTTGTCTGTTGGTTCCTGGAATTTTACCTTCATACCAGTTTTGATCAACTCTTTTGAGAAGAATAACTCTATCTCCCTGTAATGAATATTAGGAAAATGCATTATAAATAGAGGTGTGATAACATGAAAAATATAATTGTCAATGTTTTCTAGCAAACTAAAATTTTCCATTTGGGAAAGCTTATACCTCCAGTTTTATTTAGTCAGAAGAATGCAACCGAAGTCTCAGCGTTCCTTCCCACAATGCAGCTTACCAACTCAATCATCCACTCACTACCTCCTTCCCTAAGGCTGCCTGGCGGGTGCGAGTGGGCTTGAGCATGTGCGTGCTGGGCCCGTGTGAAATGACTGTGTGAGTTATGCTGCAAAGCAGAAGGGTTTAGTACAATGTGTCAGAGACACTAGCGTCATTCTGTCACTGCTGGGCTCCAGACAGTGACCCTCTGTCGGGAGAGCCTCAGAAACGAGTGACTCGGCTCTCCGTGGTGTTGCGTCCAAAATGGGTCGTAGAAGCCCAACTCCAGAAGGGGTGAAGTTGTTGAATGGCTTTTCTTCCTTAGCCTGGACGTACTAACTGGTAACAAAGAGCGAAGCTAATGGACTAGGGCAGAAGTGGGCTCGAGATGCTCTGACTGGGGCCAGCGCTGACACCTGCCTGGTCTGCATCAGGACAGCGGGACACCAGCATCTATTCTGAGTGTTAGGTGGTCATGCCGTGGTGGCCATGAAACATTTGGTAGAACCTTTCCACGGAATGCTAGATCTTTCCACAAGCACTGTTCCCCCTACCTGCAGTGATCAAGCCAAGTCACCGAGCACAGTTTACATTTTAACTCAAAACCACATGTGGCCCAGAGATAGACAAGATGTGGCTGAACAGTAAGACTCTGCAGCTGCGTCCAGCAGATAATGCAGATGCTGGGGCAGCTGTGCCTGATAGGACGATACAGGTGACACAGGGAGGCCTTTGTCGGGTGGTCCTCAAGGTGAAAATTCTCTTTTTGCCAAAATGCTGAATGGTTTTTACCGACGGCACCACCACCACTGGGCAGAGCATACCACAGCAAAGGGAATCTCCCTGTATCTTAAAGTGGCACTGATCTTCTCTGTAACACACCGAGACAAGGCTGTTGCTGGGCTTTTGCCTGAGCTACAAATTGCCGTGGCAGACGCCTCTCTTTCGAGTGTGAAACATAAGCTGATACAGTTCACGGAATGCTGTGTTGCAGGTTGGAAGGTGGAAGCGAGTCAGTGGATGATGCACAACCAGGACTCCCAGGGGGAGGTGAGGGTCTAGAGCCAGGACCAGAATGCGCTGTTTCCCTTCACTGCTCCGGGCCAAGCATGCCCCAGTGGGTGGGAGAGGTTCTGGAGTCTTCCTGCACGTTTATTGTTAGCTAGTCTGGGTCGGGCACACGCACAGCGAACAGACGCCTGTGATCGCTTAGCAAACAATGAATGCGGGCCGTGGAGCCATTCCCATCTGTGCAAAGTAGCGAGTGACCGGAGTTCTTCTCCTTATTGTGAAGAAGAGGAGCTAGAACTGGGGCTAGACCCGGGCTGGTTGCTGGTGAAACCCGGGTGGGTCATGAGGCCTCCAGGAGGAGGTATCTTCATGACTTTAGGACTTTCCTTGATTCCCACATAAAAGTATTATTCATTAAAAAAATTAAAAATCCAATAATAAGGCAGTAGAACAGCAATATTTTGAAGTATATTGAAGTGTGTTTCCTTTTGACGACAAGTATAACTCCCTGATGTTCAGGCCGAGGCCCCCCTTGGAGAGGCCTGGGGGCCTCCTGGCTGCACCAGGAGGGACAGCCTCTCTGAGAAGCTTTAAGTCCCATAGGGACCTGATCTGGACAAAGGGAGCCCCAGGGAGGCCTTTGCCCTTTCTTTAGGGGAACACACAGAAAACACAACAATGTAGTTTTGCAAACACACCACCTTCCTTTCGACGCCCCCACAAAGAAGGCAGCCAGGTTACCTTTCTCAGCGAGAGCTCCACGTTTGTGTCAGCATTGAAATTATATTTGGCGATAGCTTCTCCGATTTCTCCAGGCTGGGCTGGGGGAGGTGGTCTCGCGGGCTGGGCTTTTTCAGGAGGTGCGAGTTTCTAGGAGGAAAAGAGTTCTTTATTCTTGACCCAGCGGAGCTTCGGAATCAGCAACCACACGAGCAGGAAGGGGGAAGACTCACCTCTACGTATGAGATTGGGAAAATGCCCACTCGCCCGTGGTGCTCCCCCTCATACCAGTTCTGATCAATTTTCCTGAGGATGTAGACAGTATCTCCTTTCTTAAATGACAGCTCCCTGGAAGACACGTGTGCAGATGGGTTTTGCTTGTTGTGGAGCAACTGTTCTTAAGGTCCCTAGACCTGCATTTGGCTGGGGATACACTCTTCCCACATTAAAAAAGAAATTTGTAGCCCAGTCGGAGAAGGATTTTCCTTACAAAAGTTTCACATTCACTTACAGCATTATAACTGTAGAAAGGATTTCAAAAAGAACAGGGATGAGCATCGTGTCTGCTAGAAATCATGGGAAGATCAATACGAAGTTTAAAGGTGGAGACAGGCTACTGTTATGTAGTCATTAGTTTACAGCTAAGACGCTGTAAAGATTGGCATGAGTGCGGATTCATTTTGTACTGACGTTTTTTCTCCTGAAGTTAGTGGGCTAGTTAGTTGCTTCTCTCTCTTTCTCTCTCTCTCTCTCTCTCTCTCTCTCTCTCTCTCTCCCTCTCTCTCTCTGTCTCCCTTTTCACATGCTAACGCTTATAATAAGGAAAATAAATATCATTTACCTTAGCACAGAAATACCAACACCAGAAAAATTTTTTACTTCTGGATTTTTAGAGTGGATGGCCAGGCATTTAAGTGGGCTATCTTGATGAGGAATTTATTTTGTGAAACAGAAAAGATCTTATACTCTTATTTTTCAATGGGGCACAAAGGTAAACTTATTTTAAGTGCAAAGACACGCACTGATTGCTCGATGCCTTCCTCACGTTTTTTTTAAAGAATAAAAATATTTTCAAGATACTACACTTTTCCAGTTGGGGCCTTTCTAAGAAGACGTTAGGTATGTTGGGTATTTAGTTTCAAGTTATAAAGATATTGCTCATTTCAAGTAACCCCTGACTAAATTCTCACCTTCCCCTGATCGTTGTTTCGCAGCTGCATCGTGCGGGTGATTGTGTCTGTACGGTATTCTGCCTCCACGATTGTGTATTTTGACTCCACAATTGGGTCAGGTCCCTTGTTTCACGGATTTTCCCAAGATCCCCACTTCCCTAGGCGTCTGCCTTCCCACTCCTAATCCTCTGCTCTGTTTAGCTCAGAATCGAGTTGGATCAGTTTTGTGTGCGAAATATTTAATGGAGAGAGGTATGTATGACATGTGAAATATTTCTTACTGATTACAAGATTTAGTCGAGCCCTGGCTGGTGTGGTTCAGTGGATTGAGCACCAGCCTGCAAACCAAAGGGTCACCGGTTCGATTCCCAGTCAGGGCACATGCCTGGGTTGCGGGCCAGGTTCCCCAGTAGGGGGCGCACAAGAGGCAACCACACATTGATGTTTCTCTACCTGTCTTTCTCCCTCCCTTACCCTCTGTCTAAAGATAAATAAATAAGAGCTTTTAAAAAAAGATTTAGTTGAAATAACCATTGCATATTAAAAGAATTATTACACATTTGGAAGTGCTAAAATCTTCACGCTGAAAGGGTGTTAAATTTTCGGTAACCCTGAGGACAAAGAAGATTCACAGACCCTTATATCCTCACACTCTACTTCCCTCTTTCAGGCACGTGCCTGATGTAGAAAACAGAAAACCAAACCAAACATTTCATGTTTACAATCCAGCAGTTTTCTTTGTGCCAGGTATGTTTCGTTTCTGCAAACGAGGGCAGGAAGCTTAGCTTTTAAAAAGAGAACAAACTTGTAAATGAAAGACACCTGATTATTTTTCTTTTGATTACAAAGAGAAACCTTTCCAATTGGTGAAGGCCTTGTATTCAAAATTTTGCAGTCACCTAGATAAAGGACAGTAGTCTCACTTAACAGTTTTCAGAGTTATGGCCCTCCCACTCCAGGGCTAAAGCTTCTAAGTCCCTCTGTGATTGGTTCCACTGCCAACCCTGCCAGTGTGAACCGTGGCCATCGACAGCACTGGCTCCAATTTGCGCTCACTCCTGCGCGTAGTACTAACTTTCCTCAACCACATGCCCATCTGATGAACAAGGTCCTAAAGGAAAAAGGTAAAAAAAAAATGTACGACACAGGAGTATAAAAACTCTATCATGAAAAGACCATAGGAGAGAACTTTGCTCAGAATCTCTGAGCTTCGCGTGCTGAGACGTGGAGATTTTACCACTGGTATCTTTGTAGACAGCTCCAGTCTTCAGCCCCACAAACTGTCCTTGGTATAGCTGAATAAATAAGTGTTGTCACATTCTCCCAGGAAGTGTTAATTACTCCCCAGCACTTTATTTTTAATTCCTTCTTGACACAAAAATCCCAGAAACAAAGATCCTTAATTTCTCTTTTGTTGAACCTATCCTTTTGAATTCATTGTGCTGTAATATGTTTAGTGTAATTTAAAACTTGATGAGTCTCAACTAAACGCAAAATGAAAATAAAATTACCCACATGCCAATTAATTCAGAGGGAACCATTTAATTAGCGTGGATTGCTGAATTATTTGTAACACACCCCACCGCAATATTTTCCTCTTAAAGTAGCACTAAAATATTTAAAGCCAACTCAAATCATATGATGAATACTTCTCTTACTTACTTAGATGTCTGAGCCTTAAAATCATAAACAGCTTTTGCAGGCAGTTTCTAAAAAGGAAGGCAAATGGTTAGCGTGAACTTAAAATTTGGATTTCCTACCAGAAAGCAGTCTCGTGTGAATTAAACCTCAAGGAATGATGAAAAACATAATGTAAATTCTATATGCAAGCTATGAATAAATCAGTCAGTTCTTCATGTAGGTATTTAAGCTACAGCAGGACTATAATAGAGGCTTCATTGCCATAACTGTTGAAGATCTCACTTCACCTCAGTAACTGAAGTAGGTGAGTGATGGAATAGGGGAATGCAATGCCCGTGGAGGATTCGGTCCCGGGTATCACTTTGGCCGTAACCAAAGCACTTCCTGGGACAACAGTGGAGGGTCAGTTGATCTGTGTCTTGTGCACTGACACAGCTCCTTCTGAATCATAATAAAAGGACTGGGGAGAGGAAGAAGTCAGCATTGCAT
>PVKM010050386.1:0-10719 GCA_004027735.1 Carollia perspicillata
GAGTTCCTTCCTTCTTTCTGCTGTGTAGTATTCCACTGTGTAAAAGTACCAGAGATTTTTGATCCACTCATTTACTGATGGGCACTTAGGCTGTTTCCAGCACCTGGCTATTATAAATAGCATTGCTATGAACATAGAGGTGCATAAGTTCTTTTGAATTGGTGATTTGGGATTCTCAGGGTCTAGTCCCAGCAGCAGAATCTCTGGTTCAAAAGGCAGCCCCATTTTTAGTTTTTTAAGGAAATTCTACACTGTTTTCTACAGTGGTTGCACTGGTCTGAATTCCCACCAACAATGCACTAGGGTTCCCTTTTCTCCACATCCTCAACAGCACTTGTTGTTTGTTGATTTATTAATGATGACCATTTTGACCCATATGAGGTTATATCTCATTGTGGTTTTAATTTGCATCTCTCTGGTGGCTAGTGATGTTGAGCAACTTTTCTAAGATCTATGGGGCATCTGTATTTCCTCCCAGGAGAAGTGTCTATTCAGATCCTTTCCCATTTTTTAATTGGATTGTTTGTCTTCCTGGTATTGAGTTGTATGAGTTCTTGATATGTTTTGGAGACCAAACCTGTGTCCAATGTATCATTGGCAAAATATGCTCTCCCATAAAGTTGGTTCCCTTTTCATTTTGATGATCGTTTGTTTAGCTGTACAGAAGCTTTTTAGTTTGATGTAGCCCAATTTGTTTATTTTCTCCTCTACTTTCCTTGCCCTAGGAGATATATCAGCAAAAATATTGCTGCATGGTACATCTGAAATTTTCCTATGTTTTCCTGACTTTTATGGTGTCACAACTTAATTATTTTATGCATTTTCAGTTCATTCTGGTATATGGTATAAGTTAGTGGTCAAGTTTTATTTTCTTGCATGCACCAGTCCAGTTCTCCCAAAACTATTTATTGAAGAAGCTATCTTTACTCCATTGTATGCACTTGCCCCCTTTGTCAAATATTAATTGACCACTGAGGCTTGGATTTATTTCTGGGCTCTCTATTCCATTCCATTGATCTATGTGTCTGTTCTTATGCTAGCACCAGACTGTTTTGATTGCAATGGCCTTGCAGCATAGTTTGATATTGTGTATTATGATTCTTCCTACTTTGTTCTTCTTTTTCAAGATTGCTGAGGCTATTTGGGGTCTTTTTCCATTCCATATAAATTTTTGAAATATTTGTTCTAGATCCGTGAAATATGCCATTGGTATGGCATTCTACATGTTTAGGGGAAAAAAAGACCGTCACTGGGTACCCTCTATCCTTAAAACAGAATGGTATGATCTGGGGTTATTCTTCCCTTATCACCCTCCAGAACATTTCAAAAAATGTGAGGAACTTTTAAGAGACTACAATCACAAACTTTCTTTGAAAGTAGCCATAATGAACACTCATTCTTTTTTTCCAAAGGCTAAATTAGTTATCTTGTACCATATTTTTAGGACTATAAGACATACCAGACCATAACACGCATCTAGGTTTTAGAGGAAAATAGGGGAAAAAATTGAAGCAAAAAATGTGCTAAAATATTTAATAACCTGTGACCCTGCTCCACCGCTGCCCCACCCCCCCGCCCCAAAGCAAGCCAGGTAAGCTACATTTGGACGCACCTCCATTTTCCTCCCAAATTTGGGGGTGTGTCTTCTAATCTGAAAAATAAGGTATATTAAATTTTTAAAAGGTAACATCATTAAAAAAGAAGTTGCCAAATATAAGGGGAGGAAAAGGCTTTTGATTATCCTTTCTGAATGAAAGGACATTTTCAGAATTAGGACACAATCCTGTGCCATGAAAAGGGTAATTCCTCCTCTGTTAATTTCTCAGGAAGTTTCCCTTGTATAAAAAGAGAAGGTCCCAAGTGAAACATTATCTTTATGTGCATCTGCACAAATATACTAATGTACAGGAAAGTCCACTGACTCTTCCTACTTCTACTACTGCAGTGATGGTTTAAAGTGTTTGGTGAAATCGAAAGGCAAATGAGTAACAACTTCATTGTAATCTTTTGTTTAGTTGATTTAAATTTTCATTTCAAAAATGAATCCCCGCCCTGGCTGCAATAAACCAAAGGGCCTCCAGTTTGATTCCCAGTCAGGGCACATACCTGGGTTGCAGGCCAGGTCCCCAGGAGGGGGCGTGCGAGAGGCAACTAAACATTGATATTTCTCTCCTTCTCTTTTTCCTCCCCATCCCGTCTCTCTAAAAATAAACAAATAAAATATTTTTTAAAAAGGAATCCCCTTGCAAAACTTTATCTTTTGGTGGGGTGGGAGCAGGGCTTGAAGTTTCAACAGGAGGACTGAATGTCATTGCTGCAACGCTGTAAGCCTCAAAAAGTTCTACAGTAGACCTTCAGCTCAACTCTGGTTTGAGTGCTTCAGAGCCTTCCAAAAGGGCTCCAGCGATCAGGTGAGCTGCAAATCTCTGCACCATGGGATGGAAATGTCACAGTAGTGCATGCAGTTCCCAAACAGCAGTGTTCTGAGTATTACAGTACTTAGGTTCATCCAGCTCAGGAAGGGAAACCCCACTCCCCTGAGATTCTTTGTCAAGCAACAGATCTGTCTTGGGGAAAGCATGCATTAACATTCTGTTAGTTGCTAAAATGTCAATGCTTGAATTTGGAAGAACATGAAGAACAAGGGTACAGAGGTGTTTGATGAAGGCAAGGGCTCACTGCTGAGAAACTTGCTTTCTGCACTCAGTATGACACCAAGGCACTGGAGCACAATCTCAATCCCCTACATTGGTAGCACCCGCATGTAACTTGAACAGTGTTTTGTAACGTGTGTATAGAATTTCATTGGATCAATATTCAGAACATCACTCTGCTCAGAAAGAATATGAAAAGCAATCTGCACACAATGAAGACTTTCTTGATAGCTTAGGTTACCAGACTCAGTGAGGTTATGTAGAACCACTAATAAATCATCAAAAAAACTCCACATTTATAAGGTAAGCAACCTTGACAAGACCTTCCAGAACTGCTGGCAGGAGAGGTGACCTCTGAGTCTTTTTTAATATTCTGAAGTAGATTACAAACACATTTGAAGCCTCCATGTGCAAATTTTTTTCTCAGTATTTTCTGTAGCTTCTGCCTCCCTAAGTTCTCACTCTAGTTTCTCTTCTGCTTTTTTCCACGTTCTCTGCATTCTTGACAGACATATTCTTTTTTCCTTGAAAAAGGAACTTTTTCATGTTTTTAGTGAACATTTTTAGTTTATTAATGTCCTCTGTATCTTTTTTCATTTCTATTTCCTTGATTCTTAGGCACACAAATGTTTTTAACATCTCTGGCCTAATGTCATAATTTCTGCCCTTCAAAAAACCAGAAATCAATTATTTCAAGGGATGCTTGGTCTAATTTATCTTGTTTAAAAAGTTTCTTTACTGCCTCACAGCACACATCAGATACCAATTTTGACACATCATTCATGAGAGGGACAATCAGTACAATGATGTTGTGAAAGCTAAAATGAAGTAGTGCCACCAACGGCTCACACAGGCTCTTCACGGCCACTTCGGCCAATCCTTTGTGCGCTTTTAAGGAAACTACATGACTTTTCTTCAGTTTCCTTTGCTTCCAGCCTTTAACCATTTGCTCCAAATTTTCCCAATAAAAGTTTATATTAAAGGCCTTTTTCTAAATCTCTTAACTTTGGGGTTTCTTTGCAGAATTTGGTAGATTTTTCTGCTTCTGTTAGGGGTCGGATTTTATATGAAGGTGTAGTATCTTTAAATAACTCCATCAGAGAAACTATCACCAGCTTTCAAACAGTAACAGCCACAACAGGATCCTGCTCCATCAGCATTGAATGTAATTCTTTCCGTTTTTTAACATTATTTTCTGGATCCGATAAAATGGTACACACCAAAGCAGCAATATGAAGTTTCTTCTCCTATAGTTTTTTTTTTTTCTCTCAATTAAATGTTCTGCTATGGTTTGCTCTTGAACAGGATCTTCAATAATCTCTTCCTCAGGTTCCATCTCTTTTTTGATCCTCTTGTTCTTGGTTAGTGTCAGTAACTGGCTTTGTCTGGTCTGTGGGATTACACTACTTCTGTCTTTGATAGAAAGCAAGTCAGTCAATCCCTTCTCGTGCAGTTTGCAGAGATCTTGGTACTTTTTCATATTTATCTGTAATATGCTCGTGCTTTCATTTTTTTTGACATGAACAGGCTCACTAGAAGGAAAATCTCTCATTACAAAAGATGTTCTTTGTCCTAAACTCTTCATTAACTGTAAGTCATCTTCATCCATCATAACTAAAGGAAGGCCTTCCCCTTCTTCCTCCTCTTCCCTCTCAACCCTTTTACCTGGTCATTTTTCTCTGGGTCCTCCAGGAGAATGGGTTTCTTAGACACATCATCTTTTACAGCTTGCCTTAGTTTCCTCTGTTCTCTTTGGTGCTTCTTGAAATTTTCTTGTAGTTTAAATTATTTTTAGCTTGTTCCCAAGTTTGACTTTACTAGTTTAAAGCAACTTCCTAAAGCTTGGGACCTGTATTTTATTTCTTCTCACCTTCACCCTTAAATCTGAAGGAAACTCTGGCCCAAGAAGTTCACCAGGGATAGGAATAGTCCATGAATCTCGCTGGGAAGATACACGTTGCAGCCACGACACTGCCGAGACGCTGATTTCAATTCTTTTTAGTATGTAACCAGAAGTGGGATTGCTACATTATATAGTATTTCTATATTTAGCTTTTTGAGGAACCACCATACTATTTCCCATAATGGCTATATCATTTAAATTCCCACAAACAGTGCACAGGGGTTCCAATTTCTTTGCATCCTCACCACTTTTATTATTTTCTTTGCATCCTCACCACTTTTATTATTTTTTTTTAATTTGGATAGTAATTGTCTCAAAGGGTGTGAGGCATTATTGATCTTTTTATTAAACTCCATAAGTTTGCTTTTCCAGAATGTCATTAGTTGTAATCACATAGTACAAAGACTTTACAGACAGGCTTCTTTTACTTAGAAACGTGCATTTAAGGCTCCTCCATGTCTTTTTGTGGCTGAAAAGCTCATTTCTTTTTATTGCTGAATAATATTCCACAGCACAGATGTATAACAGTTTATCCATCCATCTATTACAGAGCATCTTGGCTGTTTCCAATTTGGGGCAATTATAAATAAAGCTGCTATAAACAGTCCTGTGCAAGTTTTTTTAAATACTTTTTAATTTTAATTGTTGTTCAAGTACAGTTTTCTGTCTTTTACTCCCATCCCAGCCCACCCACCCAGCTTTCTCCCCTCCCCCCCCATTTCCACTCCCCCTAGTTTTTGTCCATGTGTCTTTCATACTTGTTCCTGTAAACTCTTCCCCCTTTCCCCTGAAATTCCCTCCCCTCTTATATGAACATAAATTTTCAGCTCATACCAAGGAGCACAATTGGTGAACCATTAGATAAGAATATGCTCTGCTCTGTAGAAAACTGCCAGGCTGTCTTCCACAGTGGCTGTACCATCATGCATTCCTACCAGCAATATGTGAGAGCTCCAGTTGCTCCATAACCTTGACAGCCTTCAGTGTTGTCAGTGTTTTGGATTTTAGCCATTTTGATGGTACTTTTGCTGTTTTAATTTGCCATTCCCTAATCACATATTACACTGCTCAGACATCTTTTCATATGCTTATATACCATCTAAATATATTCCATGGTAAGGCATCACTCAAGATATTTTACCAATTTTTTAATAGGATAGTTGTTTTTGTATCGAGTTTTAAAAGTTCTTGGTATACTTTGAATATTAGTTCTTTATCAGATATCTGTTTTGCAAAGACTTCCCGCTAGTCTATGGCTTGTATTTACATTCTTTTAAGATTTTTTTTTGCTTTTAAGAATACTTTTTGCAGAAGTTTTAAAGTTTTGTGAAGTCCAACCTATCACTTTTTTTTTCATGGTTCATGTTTTTGGTGTTGTATCTGAAAAAGTATCTCCAAACCCTCATGCTGCTATAATTTCTAGAACTATCAGTATATTACTGAGAGACTACGGTTAAGACAGTGAGACAGTGAGAGACCCAGTTCACCTAAATTTTATCCTATGGTATCTTCTGGGAGTTGTATAGTTCTGTAATTTACGTTAGGTATGTGATTCATTTTCAGTTATTTTTCAAAAGCTATAAAGTTTGTGTCTACATTCATTTTTTGGCATGTAGCTGTCCACTTGCTCCAGGACCATTGGTTGAAAACACCCATGTGTTGTTTTTTTTTTCATTATGTTCCTTCAAATTTTTCTGCTTCAAATAGTGGATGAATAAACAGGATGCTCTAAGGTGTTTCAGTCCAGTCTGGATCATTAATCTTTATAACACTGTGGTACTATATACAAATAGTCTACTTTCTAGTATTAAGAACATATTAGTAGATCACAAATATAGGGTAAACTACTGTCATCCATTGCAGCTAATCTTTATTGCAAAAATTAATATTTTTAAACTAAGATATCTGCATTTCCTATTAATTTCTAAGTCTTCTTGCCAAAAAACATTAAAAAAATATTGCTTGGGGGAATCTGAAAATTTTATGCTGTTTCAGTAAGGGCCAGAATATACAAACAAGAAGTTTTTTTCATCACGAATTTCATCAACCAACATAATCATTAGTTTCAGACATAGCTGATGATTTGGTTTACGCACTTTTGCCCTTCTATTCATAAAGAAGTATAGGGCTAATTTAAGGAAATTAAAATCCATCTTTTATTCTTAGAATACCATAGAAAAGCGGCTTATAAAAATTTCAACGTACCTATCTATATCGATGGTTATCCACGGACCAGCAGAATCAGTATGCCCTGAGAACCCATTAGAAACGCAATTTATTAGGCACCATCCTAACTTTGGGAATGGGGCCCAGCAAAGCTGTGTTTCAACAAGCTCTCCTAGTCATTCTGATGCACTCCAAGTCTGAGAACGACTGGTCCATGTGACCACCTCAACCACCCTTTGAAGTCAATGGAGCAAGTGTTTTTACACCATTTGCAAGATTCCAATCTATTAGGAGACAGACTCAAGAAGACAAGGCTAGTGGCATGGCCAGGACAGATGAGGCAGCCTTAAAAATCGAAGGCACTTCTGACTATACCATATGTGTTTACTAAGCTAAAATTAAAATAGAATCAAAATTTTAATATCATGTAGAAGACTGTATCTTCAGGGCTTCAGGGGTCCTCTCATAGTCTATGAAATACATCCCTTATCTAGAATGAACCTTTATCTGAAATGCTGCCTGTGGGTACTGACATTTTACCTATAATCTTCTCACCCTAACTTTTACAAAAAGTAAGGGAGAAGCCCAGAACTATCAGTATATTAGTGAGGGAAATGGTTAAAAATCTAACTCAAAAATTTTAGCCCAGATTTTATTTTGACACATCAGAAAAATAATCTAAATTTACCCTGTAAGACTGTTTTTCAATATCATTCTTGCATGTGACAGGAAACTACTGATTCACATTTCTTTTTTTAAAGATGTTATTTATTTATTTGTAGACAGAGGGGAAGGGTGGAAGAAAGGGAGGGAAAGAAACATTGATGTGCAACAGACACATGAACTGATTGACTCTCACACACACCCAGCTGAGGATCTGGCCTACAACCTAGGCATGTGCCCTGACTGGGAATTGAACTGGCAACCTTTCAGTTCACAGGCTGGCATGCTCAACCCACTGAGCCATACCAACCAGGGCTGCTGATTCACATTTCATCAAAGTTTTGCTTGGCTGCTCTAAGGATAACTATTTACCCTCAATGTACATCCTAAAATAACTTCTGAGTTAAAAATTATTTCTATAAATATGTAAGACAATGGTACCCTAAATTTATTTTATCCATCCTTGGTATTGTCTCATAACCAAGTTGCTTAAGATAAAAAGGGCTTACCTTAGAGACTAATAGGGGAAAAATGGGGACAACTGTAATTGCACAACAACAAATTGTTTTTAAAAAATAGGAAAGATCATTAAAAAAGAAAGGGCGTTTGCTGTGGTCCAGAAAGTGTTCATGATACAAGATATAGTAAAGGACAAGAATTCTAGCAATTACATTGTAAAGGATGAACAGAAGCCTATTTCTCCTCCATCTGTGCCATTCTTCCCTTCAAGGATGTTCTCACTACTCCTAAGAACACGCAAACAGAGAGCTCCCCCAAACATCCCAACTTAGAGAAAGCAAGGATGAAGAAAACACAAGGCCACTCGGAAGGGCTCTCAATCCACCAAGGACATGCAAATAACTGCCACAGTGTAGAAGGGGTCAGTGCCAGCCTAGAATCACCAACCATGCACTCTCAGTGCACAACAGGAGAAGCTGTCAGTTCTGCTCAGGTGTGACAGAGAAGATGACTCGAGGGCTGCCACCTAAAGGAAAAGTAAAGACTTAAGCACAGGGAGGGCAGAGGAAGGCACCCAGCCGAGAGGTGGACGTCATGAAACACCAAGTCTGGTAATGAAAAACAACAAGCTAAAGTGTCCAGCCTCCTCTGGGAAGGGAAAGTCACTAGGGTGTGAGGGACAAGTGCCGATGAAGTCAGAACCACAGAAAGGTGGTGTGACTAAAAAAGCCTTGAAAAGAGCAGAATATTTACATTCACCCCCAAACATTGCAGTGGACTTGTTTTTAATATATTATGTTGTATGAGCTTTACAATGAGCCTGGAAAAATTTGGCACTTCCCATTTTACAGATTAGAAAACTGATGTTAATAAGCAGAAGTGCTAATACATAACAATAAGTATGTTTAAATCCACATAAATGTTAAATACAACCTTTGGAAGGCTTGCAGCCAAAGAAAATGTGCCTTTATTTTCTGAGCAGTAAGAAGCCAGTGACATCTATATAGAGAGCAATACATGATCAGTTCTGTTTTAAGAGAGAGAATGGAAGATCAGGAGGATACCACAATTGGCCAGAAGAAGATGAAGGTGAGGAGGACAGAACCCTGCCATTAAGAGAAGGGAAGCCTGAGAACTGGGAGGTGCGGCAAAGGAGGCTGCCACCTGAAAGTTAAAAACTTCACAGTTCAGCATGAAGGATCACAAAGATAAAATAACCTTTTAAAGAAATTCATCAAAGGAAAAACCATGTTGATCCACTGTTGTTACCCCGTTATCCATGGAGAGCCTCAAGGCAAACCCCAGAAATGCCCATTAAGGCCAAAGGCCAAAGGTGATGTCCCAGCCCCTAGCTGCGTGTGGTCCGCAGGGGAACACAGGTGTGTCCTACGCAGGCAATGGATGCATGAGGCCATTCTAACAAGGATCCCAGGTGCAACTAAAGCCATGTTTCCCCCTCCACCAAAAAGATTTTACTGTGAACTGACAAGGTAGCCCATCCAAAATCTACTTGCATAAAAAACTGATTCCACAGGGAGGCTGAAGAATGAAGAAACACCAAAGGCACCTTCATCGTTGGAACAGAGAAACAGTTCTCACTGCTGTGACACAGCAGCTGAGTCGTGCCTCCTGGTTCAATAACCCACTCACTCATGGCCAAATTCTGTGCAGAGGAAGTTCAAACCTGAAAACAAAGACCATGTCACTGACAACTCTGGCTACTGACATGTCTGACATGGAACCCCTCTAATGAAAAGGGACATTACAAGGACAGCAGCCCTCAGCTGGGCACATGGGCAGCCAATGAGGAAATGGAGTACCAAGCAGGCAGGGCAGGGTACAGGGATAGCCAGATGGGTAACGGACACTGGCTTGCCTCTCCAGCCCTGCCCACTCTTCCTCTTTAGTCTCAGCACTGGCCTTCTCCCATCCTCAGAAATCATCTCCTCCTCACCTCAGGGCCTCTACACACAGGGATCTCTTCCTGCCCTGTTCTTTGCCCCTCGTTCAATGTCAATGACCCCAATCTTTCTTCTTGTCTCCAATGGGTGCTAAATCCTCAAGGATCCCAGACCTGATCTGATCCCCCATCTCATGCTCTTATAGAGCCCCAATATGTGTCCAAGATGCCTCGTCTCTAGACTTCAAGCTCTGTGAGGACAGGACTGGTGCCTGCAGCGTTGATCAGTATGTAGAGGACATAGGCAGGGACAAGGATGCATCTTTGTTAATGTTAATATAGTCCAAGTTTAAAACCCAGGCTTACTTTTACAGAAGACACTGAAATTTTCCAGTACAATCCATCCCTGCTTCCAGGCCTATCAAGAACAGTGTGATTATGATGGGTTCTCCAAGAACTTGCCAACAACCAAAAGCTGTTCTGGCCAACGGTTGCAGGCAGCCAGTTCTTTTAAGTCTACCTTATTTTTCATTGCAAATAGAATACCAATATGATTCTTATTTGGGAGAGACCCATTCCTGGTAAACTCACAAAACCTGACTTCTTCTTCAAACCTAAGGCCAGACTCTGGATCTAGCAAATTCATAAAGAAGACACTACCCTCTTAGGATTATCTTGAGTAGCTAAACAGTCTATTCCTCTACATTCACCAGATGGAGTTGTCTTTCCATTTCCACAGGTGTTATACATCCAGAAGATAACAGCACCATGGGTTGGTCATCATCTCTTTCGTACAGTAAATTATCATTGGTCTGATGGCCTAAATAAGCAGCATTTCATAGTGGCAGAGAAGACAGCTCAGGTAATCGGTGCCTTTGAGACTATATGGTTTATATTTAGCATTTGTGCTTAAAATGCTTTGCAACAATGAAGAGGCATTTCAGTATTCTACCACTAAAAATGGCTTTATTTCT
>PVKM010050387.1:0-10749 GCA_004027735.1 Carollia perspicillata
CTAGAGCTGCTGGCTCTACCAGCTCTAGTTGGTAGAACTGCTTTTACCCCCTGGTTGCTGCTTTTAGCCCCTGACCTTGTAACCTGGAGTTTTCAGTGTTGGCCCCGACCGCAGGGTATGTCAAAGTTTATACTAACAACCAACTACCACATGGCCCACAGATGATCCACAGACTGGGATCACAATCCCCTGCAATCACTGGGATCACAGTGGCTTATGTGAAGCAGTGATAAGGACTGAATAAGCCACATCCGACAGTGTGTAACTCTCACAGTGGACATGTTTCTCTTTGCTCTCATCATCAACCCCTTTCTTTTGTAGTAGTCCCCATGCTCTGGGCAAGTCCTGCTCCAAGCCCCATGATGTGGACAGTGCCCAGGCCTAAGTCAACCCACTCATCACTCTTCCCTAGCCATAGCAATTAGCTCAGAGTGGACATGTGACCTAACCTAACCTAAGCCAAAAATTACACCCCCATCACCATTTTTCCCTCTTCCCTTTCCTCTCTAAACTACAGTCTGTATTTCTGGGGACATCGAAAGGAGGCTGAGAGAGAAGCCAACACCAGGGAAGACAGGGCAGTGAGATGGCTATAATTCAATGCCAATGATGTCATGTGAGTCCCATGTCCATCCATGGGACTTAACTTCCAGTCACTTCCGGCTTAGTATAAGCCATGGGGGCATCCTGATTCAAGTGAGTCTTTCATTATTCCCATAGATACTGCTGTGCACCAGCTCCAGGGACATCCATGGCTGTTGATTAAATTTTATTTATACAAATCAAGGGATTTATCAAAATATTTCTGTACTGTTTGCTCAGACTCAAAATTTCTCAGAAGTAATTTCCTCAAAGGATTTCCAATGCAGTGTGTACAATTTCCTAAAGTACATACAGGGCATCATTTCTCACAAGTCTGGAAGCTGTTTTTGGTCTTTATGATGGAATCAGATAAGTCAGGAAACAAAGGGTGTCTCCATGTCATTCTCTTTCCCTGAGAACCTCCTTCTCCTTTGGTCTTTATATGAGTGGCAGTTTCTTTACTCCATATTCCTTCTCTTTCTCCTTCAGTGCAGACATCCTGTTGCTCATTCTGCAATCCCTAATTGAGGTGACTACCCAAGTCTCATGGCTCCCACTAGTCCCTTGTCATGGCAGTGCTAATGACAGAGCAAAGAACAGAAGAGGTGGCAGAGACAGAAAACTTGCAGAGTGCGAAAAGAGAACAAACACAGGATTGGCATGAGAAAATAAATGTAAGTGAATTTTCCACTTTAAAATTATTCAAGTCTCCATTCAAATTTTTGCTTCACATCCTATTAGTCCTTCAAACCTTGTTAGAAAGACTCATAGGGAGAATGATATCTATGTATTCCAAATTGTCTTGCTTTTATTAGTTTGGGTGTTATCTTACCTAACCATAGATCAGCCAATTTCAGCCAATGTGCCATAAGAATTTTTGAAACATGCAATACCAGGGACCCTGACTTCTTTTCCCTTGGATTGTCAAATAAAAAAGTGAAAACACCCAACACAACAATAGTCATCCAGTGCAAATGAATCAAAATTATACCTATTTTTGTCATATTAGGAAAAATATAATATGCATTTTGGTGAGCCACAAAATTTTAGTAATTAGTTTATATATGCCATGAGATGAAAAAGATTGAAAACCATAGCCATAGACAATTTATTAGTGATTTCTCAACATCTGGTTTGGGGTATAGATGGAACGTTAACTTATTTTTCCAACAGTTTATTTAAAAGCAAATATATATATATATTTGCTTTTAAATATATATATATTTTTTCGTTCTGTGGATATATATATATATCCACAGAACGAACCCTCTTTGCAACACATAGACTTTTTAAAGTGTTCCTTTAAAAAATTTCACAAGCATATTCTTTGTAGGAAATGAGATATAAAACAAAGACAAAAGAAGACTTTTAAAGCTACCTATGATGCTAATATCCTTTGATGATCTCAGGTAACATCATGTTAAATGACTGCATGGTGTTCAATTATTTAAATATGTAATAAATTATTTATAGAATTCCTTATTATTAGCTGTATGAGTTGTATTCACCTTGTCACTAACATGAATGACACTAATAAACATCCTTGTAGTATAAACATCCTTGTAATAAAAATCCTTGTAGTAAAATCATTTCATACATTCTCAACTTTTCAAGAAGTTCAATTTTTATTTAAAGGGAACTGTATATTTTAGTCTGAATGTGCTCAAGAAAAGTTGTTAAAATTTACTCTCTGAGCAGGAGTCATCTCATCACCCCTAAGTCAACACTGTGTATTATTAATATCATCTTAAAAAGTCTTACAGTAATTTTAAAAAATAGATCATATGGATGGGCCTTTCTGTGATCCAAATAAGTTAAAGACAGAGAGAATACTCAAATTCAAAATTCCCGAACAACCAAAGGGCTATGTCTGCTGTAGAGCTCACTGCAGACTAGCAACCTCATGGTATGTAGTAGACAAGAAGTGGATTGATAACTAAACATCAGATTTTTCAAACTTAACTTTGGATGAAAAAATCTGGTGTTTTTTTGTTGCAGCAGTAGAGCCATGCCTGGATAAAAGGCAAACCTTCATAAATTATTCACTCAATGGCAGATAATTTGGGGGATGCTGGAAAAGGTGGATTATTAATGGGCAGACCAGAACAATTCTCACATTACATGTAGCTAAGGACTATCAGCTGGGGGGAAATAATAGACATGTTGCTCACCATAATGTTCTGAAAATTCTCACAATAAGAAGTCATTTCTCATCAGACTTGAACTTTGCATTGTATTGGAAAAGTAAGTTTCCAACTAAATTGTCATTCTTTAACCTTATTTTGGGTGGTCATCTTGCTGAACAATTATCTAGAGTTCTGGCAATGTTGGGTAGTCAGTCCTGGTCTTGCTTATTCCCTGTGAGAACACAGATTGGTAGAATTAAAGAAAATTGGCAAAGTCCAGATAAAACCACCACAATGATGCACATGGATTTCCTGCTTGGAAACAACTTCGGTCCACATGGCAGTCCATGGATCAGTTTAGATTAAAGAGAATTTGATAGGGAAGGAAGTTCTATTCTGCAGGATTCATTCTGGAAATATCTGAATAGGATGCAAAGCCATTCAGACCTTCTCCTGAACTCCTATCCTAGCAGTGTCACTTCTCAACATTGTGACTACTTACAATTGGATGCTCTAAGCTCCTGGTTTTAATTAAAACTTAATTTGCAAAAATGTTACATAATTTATGTGTGTCGAGCAATTCCTCTGAGACTATGAACTTGGAGCCAACTCAGGGACATACAAGGAGACATTTCACTGAGAAGATTGGGAGAGGAAAGGGAGGTAGGAAGAGAAGTACCAACACAGATGCAAAAGAGGAAGGTACTGATACTTTCTGCCTCCCACAACCTGGATCTGCAGCCACCTGGGAGAGACATGGGCCTTGATGTCTAAAAACAGAGAGCACAAATGGCATGTCATAGACTCAGAGAAACAAACAAAAAAAATCAGCAATGAAGATGGCACCCCAAAGGGAGATGTTGAGCCAAAGAATTTGAAACCCTCCTAAACAGATAAATGGGTTCCCCCCTCTCCACAAAAAGAGGCATAAAAAATTCTCAGAGGAGGGACAGGGATCTGTGGAAACTCTCTCTGCAGAGAGAAGTACTGGCAGGCACCATTGTTTCTTTTGTTGTGCTCTCCTTCCACTTGTCTGGCCCAGTGTGAGCAGGCACCAATCTGTCCCTCACCATCAACCTGGAAAACACTGTTCACCCTGCCCTGCCATTCCTGAGATCCAGCCCCACCCAATCCATGTGTCCTTGCCAGAGCCTGTCAAATGGCTCTAGACCCACCACACATAGCTGCCAGCCTTGGCTCTTATCACAGGTTTTCTCAAGTGGCACAAAGCTCAGCCCGAGCATCAGACGGTCTCAATACACACTGTAGCCTTTCCCAAGGAGCCCCAAGTGAGACATAGCCATGTCAGCCTTGGCTAACACTGTGGCTCCTATTAAGCAACCCCAAGCCCAGCACAAGGAGCAGTTTTCCTTGGTTCACAAAGTAACCTTTCCAAAGCCACCCCAAGCCCAGAAAGAGTGGTGGCCAGCATCAGTGCATCCTGAAGCCCCTCCCAAGAGGCTCAACACCTGCTATATTTGGCAGCCAGGTTTGACTCACAACCAGACCCTCACCTAAGAATCTCCAAACTAACACACCTGACAGAGGATCTCAGTGGCACCAGAGGTCCTCCAGAATAGCTCCCACTCTGTGCTGCCAGCCCCCATCCACCAGCTCACCTAAAGTAGTATGTCCTATCCTCAAAGCCAGTCAACCTGAGGATCAACCCCACCCATTGGAATGCCAATAGTGATTGCAGCTCTACTATAACAGGAGGACACACACAATCCACAAAGGGGACATGCCTGGGGCACCTGGATCTAGTGAGCAGGGGAGATTGTGTCACTGGATACCCACAAGATCTCTCTTACAAAAGGCCATTTTTTCAAGACTGGGAGACATAGCGGACCCATCTAATACATAGAAACAAAAACAGAGAGACAGCCAAAATAAGGAGAAAGAGGAAAATGTTCCAACAGAAAGGTCAGGACAGAATCCCAGAAAACGAACTAAACAGAATGGAGATAAGGAATCTACCAGATAAAGAGTTCAAAGCAATGGTTATAGAAATGCTCAATGAATTCTGTAGAAGACTAGAGGAATTTAGTGAGAACTTCAACAAAGAGACAGAAAATATAAAAAGGAACTGATCAGAACTGAAGAATATAATAACTGAAATGAAAAATGCATGATGGCAAATCAGTAGCAGATGCAGAACAATGAATAGATCAGCAATCTGGAAGACTAGTTAGTAGAAATCAACAAATCAGAACAGTAAAAAGAATAAAAATAAATGAGGATAGACTAAGGAACCTTTGTAAGAAATCAAGTGTACCACCATTCACATCACAGGGGTCCCAGAAGGAAAAGAGAGAGAGAAAGACACCAAAAATTTACATGAAAAATAATGGTTGAAAAATTCTCTAACCTGGTGAAGAAATTAGCTATCCAAATCCAGGAAGGACAGCATGTTCCAAACAAGATAAATCCAAAGAGGCCCACACGAAGACACACAATAATTAAAATGCCCAATGTTAAAGACAAAGACAGAATCTTAAAAGCAACAAGAGAAAAGCAGCTAGTATTACAGGGAAGATTGTAATAGTATTAGGTGATTTTTCAGCAGAAACTTTGTAGGCCAGCAGAGAATCACACAATATATTCAATGATGAAGGGGTAAAACCTACAACCAAGAATACTCTAAACAGCAGGGTTATAATTCAGAATTGAAGGAAGGATAAAGAATTGCTAACCCTGGCTGGTATGGCTCAGTGGATTGAGCACTGGCCTGCAATCCAAAGGGTCACTGGTTTGATTCCCAGTCAGGCCATCTCCCTGGGTTGCAGGCCAGGTCCCCAGTAGGGGGCACACAAGAGGCAACCACACATTGATGTTTCTTTCTCTCTCTTTCTCCCACCCTTCCCCTCTGTCTAAAATTAAATAAATAAAATCTTAAGAAAAAGAATTTCTAAGAGAAGCAAAAGCTAGAAGAGTTCATCACCACTAAACTAGTACTACAAGAAATGTTAAGGGATTTCTTTAAGCAGGAAAAAAGGCCAAAAGTAAAAATAAAATATAGGGGAAAACCAACTAATAAAGGCAAACTTTTATTTAATATAGCAGATCAGTCAATTAAAAAGTTATTAGGAAGGTTAAAAGACAAAAGTAGTAGGATCATGTGTAACTACAATAATAAATTAAAGAATATGCACACATAGATGTAAAATATGTTAAAAATATCAACATGGGATAGGGTCAGTAAAAAAACATAGTGCTTAGGAATGCATTCAAACATGAGCAACCACCAACTTAAAAACAGAGTGCTCTAAACATAAGTCATAATATATGATTATTATGGTAACCACAAACCAAAAACCTACAATAGATATACAAAAAAATAAAAATAAAGAGAGAAATCTAGGTACATCACTAAAGAGTCATCAATGTATAAAAGAATAGAGCAAAAGAAAAAGAAAGACAGAGAAGACTAAGAGAACACAAAAAGAAAGACCTACTAAAACCACCAGAAAGCCATTAACAAAATGGTAAAAGTACATGCCTATCAATAATTACTTTAAATGTAAACTGACTACATTTTCCAAACAAAAGACATAGTGTGAATTGTTGCATAAAAAAAGAATACTCATGCATATGCTGTCTAAAAGAGAATCTATTTAACTGAAAGACAAACAGACTGAATGAGATGAAAAAAGATATTTCATGCAAATTGAAACAAAAAGAAAGCTGGGGTAAAAATACTTATATCACACAAAATAGACTTTAAAACAAAGGCTGTAATAAGAGACAAAAAAAAGCATTACATAATGATACAAAGACCAATTCAACAAGAGGATATAAAACTTGTAAACATCTACATACCCAACATAGGAGCACATAAATACATAAAACAAATATTAACAAACATAAAGGGAGAGATTTATAGTACAAATAATAGTAGTAGGCATCTTAATACCCCACTCGCATAAATGGACAGATCATTGAGATAGAAAATCTATAAGGAAACATTGCCCTTAAATGATATATTAGATCAGATGAACTTAATAGACATTTATAAATCATTCCAACCAAAAACAACAGAATACATATTGTTGTTAAGTGCACAAAGAATACTTTCCAGGATAAATCACGTGTTAGGCCACAAAACAAATCTCAATAAATTTAAGAAGACTGAAATCATATTACCCATCATTTCTAATCACAATGATATGACACTAGAAATCAGTTACAAGAAGAAAACTGTAAAAAAAACAAACCCATAAACATGTAGAGGGTAAACAACATTATACTAAACACCCTGTGGGCTAACTATGACATCTAGGGGGAAATAAAAAACTATCTTGAGACAAAAAAAAAAGGAAACACAATGATCTATAATAGATAGATGCAGGAATACGTATACATACACAAACACACACAAAGATATTACTCAGTCATAAAATAGAATAAAATCTTGCCATTTGCAGCAACATAGATGAACCAAGAGAGTATTGTGCTAAGTGAAATAAGTCAGACAGAGAAAGACAAATATCATATGATTTCACTTACATGTGGAACCTCAATAAAACAAATAGTAACAGACTCATAGATACAGAAAACAAAGTGATGGTTGCCAGAGGAAAGGGTATGGAAGGATGGTTGAAAACAGTGAAGGGAAATAAGATGTACAAACCTCCAGTTAAAGAAAAACGTCATGGGTATGTAATGTACAGCATAGGGAAAATAGTCAATATTATCATAATAACTTTGGCAACAGATGGTTACTAGACTTATTGTGGTGATCACATGGCACAGAATATAAATGTCAAATCACTGTGTTGTACACCTGAAACTAATATAATATTGTATGTCAACTTTACTTTAATAAAAAAACCTCAGAGGAAAACTATAATAAAAAGTCAAGAGTCTGCAATGAAACCATTACTTCACTCAACAGATGTCTTCAAGAGAGAATTTTCATATCTGCCAAACCGTTGAGCCACAAAGAAATCTATGTAGCAACTTAACTGGAAATATGGGTCCCCGAAAAAGACAACAGAAAGACCTCCCCCTCAGCACACATCCTTTGATAATTGTAAAATGAATGAATCTCTAGTCACCCTCCATGTCTGCAATGGAAAGAGTTTATAAACAATATAAAACATGGAAAGAATTGAAGGGGCCAGAAACGAAGGTGAAAACACATTCCACACATGCACAAAGAGTAGGCCACAATGTTGGAGCTATAGTTTTAGTGGCCAACAAGAAAGTTACACATTTCGGTGTAGATTATCTCTATCTATGTTTCTATAACTGAAAGAGTCAGTTTGGTTCTTGTACTTCCTCTCTCCTATAACAAACTCAATGATCTATTAGATAAAAGCTATGTAGCTCTTTCATTAATTAAGCCTGTATTTCACAAGAGTGAACACATGGTCAAGAAGGTCAAGAGTAAAGATATAAGCTGTGAATGACAGACAATCCTCTGTCAATTTTCTCAACTAGGGGATCCTTCAGGAAACTTCCACCTCTGTGATTCCAGTCTGTGAAAAGTCTGTGATTCTAGTCTTACAGAAATTCTTGTCTATGAAAAATCCATAAACATTTCCTTCTCTTACATATTGTTTTCACCTTGGCCCATCAGCAAATATATTTTATGTTCACCTGAACAGAGAAAAAACTGCCAAAGCCATGTGGTGAATATTAGTGCTCCTTTTGCAACGAAGAACTGCTCAAGTCAAGACTGGATCCTATTTACTAACAATGAAAGCTTTCACACACTGAGTGCTTACTGTAAGTGAGGCCAGGAGCTAAGGGATCTAAATGCATCCTCAGGAAAAATTCTTATGACAACTCTTGGGGTCAAATACAAATATATATATATACTATAAAAATGGAAAAACTGAGACTGAGTCAAACCTTGTTGATTGACCCAACAGTATAAACAAGTCAAATAATCCACTTGGTTTTTTACTAAAAACTTAGAATAATCTATTCATGGATAAGGAAGGGAATACAAAGTAAAAATAAAAATAAGTTGTCTGCTTGCCAGTAGAGTGGGAGAGAGGACTTTGTCCTGGTCCACTCAAGCCTCCTGACACATTGATTTTCATACTACTTCAGACTTCTTTTGGTCATGTCTAGAAAAGAGGAGTTCTATTAATATGCTGGGACTTCTGATCTCTCATACTATACTTTGCACCCCAACCCCCAAATCTGGGGTTTTGGCAATCCTTAAAGCACATTTTGCCAAACACATGTTCCTATAATTTTGAAGTCCATGTGTATTGCCATTGGAATTTTTCTTATGGTCTTGATTAACTTACAATTAAATAATAAAACAGAGTAACTTTTTTTCCTCTTAGTTAAGGAAGTCAGGTCTTAACAGTGACACTTGAGTCCAAATCTCAAGGAGGCCATTATGCTTCTGAAGTTCTCACTTAAGAATTAGAAGAACCCAAATGCCAAGACCTGAGCTACAAAATGCTCCCACTTAAAATGAATATATAAATTAGGTACTATGATTACAAATGTTTTTAAAAGAGCATTAAAAAAGGAGTATCTTGCAATTAAATTGACTTAGTGTAGTATCATTTTAATAAAATTACCTCAGTGTCATATCTAATAAAGTGTCACTGTCTTTAAAAGTTTTTGTTTAAAACACTTAAGCATTATTCTTTGGTAAAATTAATTTAAACCCAATATATTTTAAATGTTGAATATACATAAATGAAAAAATGGAACAATTTAATTAAATAATACTGTAAATAAGACAAATTAATCATCATCATTATCTTATATTTTAAAATTTCTACTTTGATCACTACAGAATAACTAGCATTGGATTAGCCCTCCTGACAAAAACAACTAGACAAATGAACAAAATACAGAAAGAAAGGCCTTTGCTATTGGTCAAAAAGTAGCGTAGACTTTGCTTTCTAAAAGAAGGCAAAAAAGTGAGCTGAGACTCGTGATCATTCCAATACTCTCTCTGGACTTGTATACAAAATCCTAGAGCAGGGCTGGTGAACCCAACACAGCCTGCTATTTGTGCTGAACTGAGGAGGAAAGAATCAGAATTGAAGGCTGAGGTGGCTATAATTTGCAAGGTGGAACACTAGAGAGAGAAAGCTACACACATAAAAAGAACCTCAGATATCTACAGAGAAGTCCTCTGGAATCTTTCATTTAATACTAAAATGAACATATATAGGGTGAGACGCCATTAGGCTGGGCACTGCACAATTATAGAAAGGAGGACGGAGGAACTGTAATAAAGCTATACTTTAAAAAAAAATCTATTGGGCTTCAAACATGGCAGGGAATTTAAAAGTTCCAATCAGCCAGTATACCGTGTTAAACACATGGGGCATTCAATAGAAATCCCAGAAAGGCCATGCCAAGGATTAGAACTAAATAGTCCTAGAGTGAGAAATATACCATACCTGCCCAACAAATCTTAAAAGCAAACATTGAAATGGTCAATTTGTTACATAAGTAAATTAATTGACTGCCAGAGCAGAAACTCAGCACTTTTCAAAGGAAGACAACAAAATCCAGACACTGAACAACAGAATGACCACAATCATGACATCATTACATACAACTGCTAATAAAGATTATTAGATATATGAACAGAAAAGTGTGATTCCTAAGAAGAAAAACAATTATTCAGTGGAAATATACTCAAGGGTAATGTAATTGGAAAACCTGGACATAAAACCTGGACATACAACTATAATCAACAATGTAAAGGAAAACTGAATATTATAAAGGGAGAAGTGAAAACTAAAATCAATGCCAAAAAACAATGAAAACCAAAGCCAAATAGGACTCAGAGTTCAAAAGTATATTGAAAATAAAAAAGTCAACCTCTTCTGGTGGACTTCCGGCCAAGATGGAGGTGTAGGCAGACACATTGTGCCTCCTCATACAACCAAAAGAAGGAGAACAACAAATTTAAAAACAAAAAAACAACCAAAACTGTCAGAGTATCAAACTGTATGGAAGTCTGACAACCAAGGAGTTAAAGAAGAAACATTTACCCAGACCAGTAGGGGGAGCACAGATGGGCAGCTGGGCGGACAGAACTCATGGCAAGGAG
>PVKM010050388.1:0-10678 GCA_004027735.1 Carollia perspicillata
TACCTATTTGTTTGTCTGTCCATCCATCCATCTGTCCTTCCATTGGTCTGTCCATTCATCCATCCCTTCCATCTGTTCATGAATCCATCCATCCCCCCCAACCTGTCTACCCATCCCACCATCTTTTCATTCTTTCACCTGTTGATAAAGCCATCCATTCATCTGTCTACCTGTCCATTCATCTTACATCTTTCCATTTTGCTATCAACCTGTCCATTCATCAAGTCACCCTATGCAAGGCCATTTTAAGACCTTGGTTTGCCCTAAGCAATCTTAGTTTGGAGCCCCAAACTCATGTTATGTCATACAAACTAAATGCATTTTTATTGTAACATTTTATAGGGAATATTAAAGTTATGCCTTTGGAATTATTTTGCTACCACAGTAACTTCCTAAATTTATATACATCTGTAATTTCTTGAAAAATGATGAAATATACTCAGGAAGTCTTGTGAAATGAGACTCTAACCCACCAACTCTTTTCAAATATAATGAAACTTTTATGAACACTAAATTTAAAGAATACTAAGTTTGACATAACGGTGTGTTACAGAGGCATTTAATTTAAGCCCTTATTGATTTCACTCGAGCAGTTTTCTTTTACTATTTTGGAGTTAATATATTGTTTTTAGCTCTCGGATATTTTCCTGGGCTCTTAAAAAACTTGTAGGCCTCGGGCTCTAATGGGTAAAATAAGCCCACTTTCCAAGTCCTTTGCTACCTTTCCTGCATTGTCTGGCTCCTAGTCGAATGAAATAAAGGAGGTCATGCAAATGAGCTATCTGGTCAACCCAAGATTATGTACTGCATGAAGGAAACACATCATGAAACATAAAACATCACAACAAAAAATTTTCTTCACATTTACCTTCCACCCCTTAAGGCATTTCTGTTCCAAATAGAAACAATAATTCTGGACAGATGAGAGAGAAAAATAAAGGCAGTTTCAAGCACTCATCATAAATTATAATGAATACCTACTCTAGAAAGGAGCATTTTGATTACTTTCTGAAATGTGAAATAGCAGATTTATCGTTACTGATCACATCAGGAACATTTTTTTCCACATAAAAAGAGGTTTCAAGAAATGCTGAAAGGTTTAGGATAATGAAGGCAAATTGCTCTTACAACAGCAGGGAGTTGTGAGTAGTTTGTGTGTCTTTGAACATGGAAAAATGATAGAATTTCCCAGGGGGGAAAAAAGCCCTCAATTTGTCACCAGAAAATCCATGTGAGGAAAACGTGGCTTGATGCCTGTGGAGTGCATATGAATCAGAACCCTTGGTCAATGGTCTAGTCCTCTCCCTCACTTAAAAATGAAGCAAGTACAACTTAGGAGAGATAACTTATCCAAGGTCACAGAGCAAGTTTCATGTCAAGGCCAAGAGCTGACCCTGGCCTGACATTCTTTTTCTATCATATTGTAACACATTGTCCTAAAATAGTGAGAAATATGTGAATAAAAAAGGTACTCTTTTGCCCCAGCTGGGTAAGCTCGGTTGGGTAGAGCATCGTCCCCCAATGTACCAAGGTTGCAGGTTTGATCCCCGGTCAGAGCACAGGGCATATACAAGAAGGAACCAATGAATGCATCAATAAGTGGAACATCAAACCAATGTCTCTCCCTCCCTCTCTCTCTCTCTCTCTCTCTCTTCCTCTCTCCTCCCTTCTCTTCCTCCCTCCCTCTTCCTCTTTCCCTCTAAATCAAATTTTAAAAGAGGCACTCTTTTCACAATTTCATTTTTTCTTTGTTTGACATTTTTGAACACTTAGGAGATGTGGAGAGAAAGTTAATTATCCCATCCCCACCCCACTGCACCAACCAAACCTATGTTAACAGCCAATGTGAATCTTTTTTTCCCTTTGTTACAGTTTTGAAAAGCAATCCTTCTCCTTATGTTTCTATGTGCTTCTCAAGTCTCTGTAATGTTTAGATTTTCTGTGGTATTGAATTTTACTCAACTCCCTGTAGCTATTTGGGTCAAATTCTTTCAGGAACACTTACCATTCTGGAGGTCATGGAGCTGTGTGTGCAGCACACCCAAGTTGGGTGTCCCTTTCATGAAAGGAACTGTGGCAGGTATAGATGGAAAGAAGTTGTCTGGAACAGAATCCCTGCCCCCAAGAGACACAGACGCTAATGGGAAGAATGGTCGTATAACCAGACAATTTTGGCAAATAGCCATATGGCCTATGATAGGAATAAGCTACACAAGTCCAAGGATGTACCACTCTAGACCAGGGTTTAAGGAAGGCTTGCTGGAGGAGGTGATTCCTGAGCTGAATTCCAAAGGATGACTAACACTTGGGAAAATGAAGACAGGAGAGAGTAGGGCAAGGCAGGCTCAGAGAGGAGCAAGCTCAAAGGTTGGAGGCAAGAACTTTGGGGCTGAAAGCAACCTTAGATGCAACCAAATCATACTCCCACATCCCTATTTCACAGATGGAAAAACCAAGGCCTCTTTGAGGCTCTGGTGCTATTACACAGGCTAGCTTGTGTTCTTGGCCTTCACAGAAGCAAATACTATTGTCTAAGATGACTATCATGTGGACTTTTGTTTTAACAAGTGTATCCTGAAGCTAAGGAGATGTGCATTAAATGTGCACATGAATCTCTATGCCCACACCTGACTTCAGAAACCCTTACCTTGCATTTGCTAGTTGGCAAGATTGGACTGCAACTCACTGACTGATCCAGTCACTTCCATCCAGGCCAAGTGCTGATATTTGGGAATCTGCACATGAATCAACCACTGGACAATGAGATTGCTCTTAGAAAATGGTTGGGGAATTATTGTGAGATGGGGTGGCCTGCTGGTGGTGTGCAGGAAACAGAACACAATTTTTCAGCGCCTGCACTCTGGCTCTTTACCTCTCCTATTGCATTGCAGCCCTACCACTTGCAAGCTGTGCCACCTGGACCAAATGACCGCATCGCTCTGTCTCCCACAGAGACACAGGTGGGGATAAGAGGAGTTTGCATCTGGAGGGACTTTGTGTGGGTGCTAATCCATGTAAGGATCTTGAACAAGTGCCCCACACATCCTAGGTGTTCAACAAATGGTGCCTGTTGGCGCTATCTTATTATAACACAAACCAAGTTTCCTCAGGCTCCCCAGAATAGTTTGGGGCCCGCTACACCCGATGACATTCCATTTAACAGAGGGTTGTGCTGGGCATAACGTGATAGGGAAGTGCCCTATGCTAGAGAGCACCTCAAATGCCCTTCAAAGCCTCCCAGGCACCATCAGGAATGACTCAGAGTGGAGAGTTATTTTGGTTCACCCTTTGTCTGCCCTGCTCTGCTTGTTCGAATAGCTGGCCTGGGTCTGGCTTTGCAAGACCAGCCAGACTGATGTCCCCTCAAGTACAACCTCGAGCTCTCAAGCTGTCTCTGACACCCCTGCTGCCTGTGAGTGAAATATTCCTCCTACGACCGAAGTTGGGAAGGCTGAGGAACTGTTACCAAACTCTCCAAGGTATGAGGATTTATGCCGTGATAGAAAAGCCGGCCTTGGAGAGCCTGAGCAAGCTTTGCTCTGATTTCAGCCTAGCCGCTGCCCCAGCCTCCTCGGCTCCTCTCTCTGAGCCTCAGTTCACTCGTTTCTAAGATGGGGATAGCAATGCCCACCTCTTTGGGTTCTCGTGAAGATTAAATGAGGTCAGAATATGTTAAGCGTTTGGCACTGAACTGGGATGTTTGTAAGCACTCAGTGATGTCTGGCTATTTTATTTTTATATTTAGTCATTCCTTTTGAAAAAAAAGAAATATCTAAACATCGTCTACCTATGCCATGACCCTGGATACGTGCTGGTGGTATCGTTGCAAACAAATAGGTATGATCTCTGGCCTCTTGAAGCTCAGCCCACATCAGGGAAAAAACAATGAGCAAGTTAAACATGTATCATCACAACCAGGAATGAAACAGGGGCATCGACCAGGGGGATGGGATCAGGAAATCGGGTGGTCAGGGAGGGTCTCCCTGAGGAGCTCACATTTGGAGTAAGACCCATTGGATGCAAAGGGGTTCATCAGGCCAAGAACAAAGGTGACGACATGGGCAAAGGCCCTGAGGAGGGAATGAGCTTGTCCTGTTGGAGTGAGAACCAAGGCCACCACGACTGGAGCGTGGTCAGGGAGGGCAGGCATGGTCAGAAATGGAGCAAGAGAAGTGGCGAGGCTCTGGAACACACAAAGCCTTGCAGGATGTGTTTGGAGGCAGTCCAAGAACAGAGGGAGGGGAGCTTTTGTGCGGCGCGATGCAGAGAAGCGAGGGATGGGGTCTGCGTTCCCAGTGGAAAGCTCCCTTTGGCTGCCAGGTGGAGAACACACTGTGGAGGAAGACCACTGGGGAAGCTACTGTGGTCGTCCCGTGAGGTGATGCAGCAGCTGGCACGTGAATGGGAGCTGTAGCGATGGAAATGGCAGGTTCAAGGTCTATTTTGAAATTAAAGTCAATAGATTGGTTGATGGGAAAAATGTGGGGGAAAGGGAGAGAGAACACAGTCAAGGATGTCCCCCAGGTCAGCACTGGAGTGGCGCCTGCATCCGGTGGTGCCATTTGCTGGGATGGGAAGGACTTTGGAGGCTGATCAAGAACAGCTTGAGAGCTCTTGCAGCCGCAGCACTGAATGGAAGGCACCTATCATCAGCTACCCCGTGCATGCAGCTTCTGGACGCATCTTATATACGGACATCCCTAGCTGTCAATCTGGAGACACCCCGTCACACTTGGGCTCCTTCTGTTACCTCCCCTTATTTTATGCTTTCAACACACTTAGGCCAGACAGAATGATCTTGTTTAGTTCTTTCTTTTCCTAGGTACCTCTGTGTCCCCAACTAGAATATAAGGTGCATGAGGGAGGGGCATTGGACTTTCCTGTCAATCCCCAGTGCCCAACGCTGGGTCTGACACAGAGTCGTTGCTCCATAAATTCTTGTCGAATAAGGAAGCATAGGTGTTGACACGGCAGTGTGTGCATTCTACGGCTTGCCAGGTGTTCTTTTCATGCATCTTAAATGGCCAAATGGATTCTCAATAGGTTGTCTCCATGGGTTGGGGAAAGCCTGAGGCTGCCGGTCTTCGTGGGCAAGCTGCACCCACGCCCACTGTCTCCTTGCAAGGAGGAGAGGACTGCGATTCTGGCGAGGAGACAGCAGGAGGGGTCCGAGTGCAGGGACGAATGAATGTCATGAGCTTTCTGTTATGAGAACCGGGTGGTTGGTGGCCTTCCAGGAAGACGTGACAATGTCAATTGACTGCAGGAAGAGTTAATATCTACTTCCAGCCCTGCCAACTGGACTCAGTTGCTAAGCAACTGCCTCCCTGGAGTTATATAATATGAGAAACACTTTTTTTTTCTTTGCAAATGGAACACAGGCTTTCTAGGTGACAGGGGCTGTTCACCTTGATGTTTCTGATCTCTGGTTAACTCGGGCGAATTAGACATGAGAGTCGCCGTGCGGTGGCTTTCAAGCCGCCCTGACCAAAGAGGCTGGCCTCATCTGAGAAGGGACAGATTCGGGGAAAGGGGTGAAAGGGTGATCTATTCGGTTCTTCTTCACACCCATAGAATTCCTGGGGAACTCTGGCATGGTCTAGTCCCCCTCCGTATACCCCTCAGAGGGTTTGGGGGACAGCACATCTCCCTCAACATTTGACTAAACTTACAGGTGGGTTTGGGCAAAAAGGGTGAAGCTACTGGTCTCTCCGGGGTTCCACTCACTCAGAGGATTATCTTACTGGTCTTCGAGAGTACAAGCATGTACTGAGTAAATGAATAGTGGCTGGTTCGGCACTCACAAGGCAGACATAGAGAAGCAAGGACAGGAGTGAATCACACGCTTTGAAATCAGACAGAACTTAGTTCGAATCTGAATTCCTGTTGGGTAAACGACTCAACCACGTGGAGCCCTCGTTTTTTACCTGCAACATGGAGGTGATGATGATGATGATGTGAAACCAGTCTTAAGTGCTTTTCATGGCTGTGGCCAAGATCTAGTGAGATAATATATGTGAAAATGCTCCAGAAAGCCCAGAAAGCTATTAGTTATTACTAGAATGATGCTAAGACTGCAACTCAGATTCAGGAGTTCTTCTGGAAGCTCATGGCTCCTGAAGCTGTGACTGTGAATTTGCGTAAGAAGTGCGTTTGGTTTGCGTGATAGGGACACGGGGAATTGATCTGCAGAAAGCCCTTCCCCTGGCAGTGCTCAGTGACTAGTTTTAAAAGGCAGAGAGGCCAGGACCCACTCCAGATGGACAGAGCCAGGGTGTGTGCTGCTGAGTTCAGGAACATTTATTTTTTTACTTCCCAGAGAACTCCATCAAATATGCTTTACCACATACCAGGCACTATATGAAAGACTTTGCATTCAGAACATCAATTAATGTCCATGAAAATCTCATGAGGTGAGTGCAAATACCCCCATTTCTTATCAATGAAGAAAACAGATGCACGGAGAAGGTGAATGACTTGCCCAAGGCCACACAGACAGTAGCGGAGCTGGACCTCACTTCGAGCCCCCAAATCCCACTCTTAACTCTACCGACATGTTGCTTCCCCAGGTGCATTAAAGGTGCGATTTGGGGCACAATAATCCCACATACTCACACATCTCCAGAATGTTATTATTGGGTAAAGAGGCTCGCTTTTGCATGTTGTATTAGGTATTAGTGATGTTGGGTCAGCTGCTGCAGCAGAGAAATCAAAATATAATTGTGGCTTAACCAACATGGAATCCGTTTCTCTGTCAATGAGCCCAGAGCTAACAAGGCAGATTGAAATCATCGGAGACTTCAGCCTCCTTCCAACTCACAGCCCTGACGTTCCTCACACGCAGCTTCCTCCCCTTCATCAGAGAGAGAGCTGTCTCGCTCCTCTCACCAGCCTGCCTGCCAGCCAGTGGGGGAGGGTGCAGAGTGGGCTGGGCACTCCTTTCAGAGGGCGTTTGGTGGGAGTCAGAGCCATCACTTCTGCCAGGCCAGAACATAGCCAACTATAAGAGAGGCTAAGAATTGTAGTTTATCTTAGGCGGCCATGTCTTCAGCTAAAATGTGGAGATTTTATTATTCAAGAAAAATGGAGGAAAAAAGTCTGTTGGGGGCAATTAGGAGGCTCAGCTGCCCAAGTCCTAGGGGAGAATTTTATAGCAAGTCTGGACTACGGAAGGCAGCAAGGGCACAGGCCCTTACAATAAGGTTGGTCTGGTCATCAGGAGTGAGATCACTGATTCCTAGAGAATGGAAAACGCTGGTCCAAGCCACTTGCAAATTAGCCCTGGAGAAAAATAAAACCGTTGCCTATCACTGATCAAACTTTTACCCCAGTCACTGTGTTAGAGCCTGAGATATAAAAGGTGCAGACAAAGAACCACACCCAACCCTCAAATTGCTCAGGCCCTGGTGCTGAGTAGGGACTGTGCATAGCTCCCCACATCCGGGTATCCTGCTGTAGGCAGGCATCCTGACATCACCTTCTGGGCTCATCTCAAGCCTACTCTCCCCAGAACAGGCAGGCTTGGGAGGGAGGGGGATATCTGGGAACTATTTAATTTGTATCTATTCATCCGAAAGGAAATCCACAGTTTGATGATGGCGGGTGCTACTTAATACAAAATGATAACTTTAGAGAGAGGCAAAGCAATCTCTTTAATTACATCGGTTTGATTCGCCAACGTGATGCTTTTCAGGAGAGGTTAATTTAGTTGATTCTCAAAAACGTGCAGTGCCATTACCTCTGGATGTTCCCAACACGTATTTATGCAGCAAAACGAGAGATGAGCGATACAGCCGAGGCCCTAGGCAAGGATTAGTTCCAAATTGCCTATGCAGCCTTTTAGCAGTTTGGTAAATTTCCTGCCACTAATCTGTACTCTCAGCAAATGGGTCAAGTCCCCTTTCAGCACACCGAGATTGGAAGCTGGAACTTCAGCCCCACAGGTCTTCAGAATTAACTAAATGTAGGAAGAGGAGGAGAGGAAGCCGGCCTCGGTGGAGCCCTTCCAAGGCCAGGAGGTGAGCCTGACACTTCTCCTGCGTGACCTCCTTGTAATCTCACAGTAGCCCTCTGAACTTGGGACTGCTCTCTCCATTTTACAGGTGAATCACTGAGTTCCAGTGGTTCAGTTACTTAGCAAAGATGACACCGAAGAAGTGCTGGGTGAGACCCTTCTCCTTCCTTCTCCCGGCCGCCAACGATCCCCCTCCTCCCGGACTCATTGCCTTTTATCTCCCCTCCTTTCTTCCAGTATGAAAACCCGGGATGTGTGTCTGTTTGCATGTGTAGTCTGCCCTCCACAACCGTGGGTTCTGCATCCACAGATCCAACCAATGACAGACTGACAAAAAAAATATATCCAGAAAAAAATTGTGACGTGGTTGCTGACGTGCGCTGTGAAGCTAGGCTTACAGTGGTTGCTTCTGTACTGAACACATACAGTCATTTTTCTTGTTATTATTCCCTAAGCAATACAGTGAAACAACTATTTACACAGCGTTTACGTTGCATTAGTTACTATAAGTAATCGAGAGATGATTTAATGTCTATGGGAGGATGTGCGTAGGTGACATGCAAACCCTACGCCATTTTATGTAAGGGACTTGAGCATCTGTGGCTTTTGGCCTCCACAGAGGTCCTGGAACCAATCCCCTGAGGACACCAAGGGACAGCTATCTGTGTGCGCATGTGTGTGCGCATGTATTTGCGTGCATGTGTGTCTGAGCCACCCTCTGGATAATTTAGTGGAGTGCTGGTGCTATGCCAGGGCTGCTGGGTGGTGCTGGACTCACCGCCTCTGACTTCACGGGGCTCAGAGGCTAACAGGAGGCAAGGTCCTTCTTCTGTCTTCAGTCCTATCGCAGGTCAGCTGTCAGGGCTTGTGACCTCCTCATGGCCACTGCCCTCCCGACGTCACCTTCCTTGGCCTGGATCTCACTGAGTCTGGACCGAGGAATCGGTCTCCTATGTACGAGGCAGCGGAAGGAAGCGAGGCAGGCAGGGTGGTGGTGCCTCGGGCACAGCCTAGCATCTGAACGTTCCTGTGACTTTGGCAGCCAGCGTGGCACCCGGTGCCTGGGCTCCTGCCGTCCTCCCAAGCTCTCGTCAGTTGCTGGATTTCTCATTTTAAAAGACCTCTCTGATCCTGTCTGTCCCGTGATTCAATAGACTTTTTGCCTCTGTCAGGGTTCCAGGTAGAGCGAGTGCAGCCTTCCCGGTTTCCACCGCCTGGCCCTTGGGAACATCTGACCTCATCTGACAGCGGCTTTCTGCTGGCGCCAAACTGGAGGGCTCGCTGTCTCCCAACCCCATTCCCGGCCTCTCCGCCTTTGTTCAGGCAGGATTCTCCTCCTAGCTTGCCGCCTGCCGGCCAGAACTTACCCACCCTCTGAGCCCAATTCAAATACATCCCAGCCTCCTGTGACACCCCCCACCCCCCACACACACACACAGGGCCGGAGAGCCCTCCTTCTCGAAGCCCCAAGCTTCCTTGCACTTCTGTTCGTGTCTCATCTGGGTTTCACTCCGTGGCAGCAGACCTGTCTTTCCTCCTTGCTGACCTGTAAGCCCTTCCAGAGACGAGAGAGCGTGTGTTCTATTCCATTCTGAGCCCAAGCCCCTGGCAGAAAGCCTGGCATACAGTAGGCACTCAATAAAAGTTAATGCAATTGATTTAAATGCCTTTGGAGGTGGTAATAGAACATAATGTTTTTTAAAAAAACACAAACAAACTCACAGATACAAAGAACGAGCTGGTGGTTGCCAGATGGAAGGGGGAATGGGACGAAGGGGTGAAGGGGGTTGAGAAGCGCACACTGCCAGTTATAAAATTAGTCGTGGGAGGTCTAGGGCAGCACAGGGAATGTGGTCAAAAACAGCGTCAAAACATGCCTGGTGCCAGAGGGTCGCTAGACTCACCGGGGCGATCACTTCGTAAAGTATAGAAATATCGAATCCCTGTGCGGTACCTCTGAAGCTGGTATAATGTGTGTCACCTATCTTTAAAACTAAATTTAAAAAGTAAAATGAAAACACAGGCTTTGGCAATGGCCGTGTTTAAAGCCTACGCTGGCCCTGCTTGTGGCTGCCACCTGAATTTTTCCGAGTCCCCGGTAGCTCATCTTTAAAATGGGGAGAACGGTGTCTCCCTTGCAGGACTGTTGATAAGGGGTAAGTGAGATAACGCATCCAAAGCATTTTCAAAGCCCCGAGCTGGAGCGGAAACCCAGTGGATGGGGACTGCCATTGCTATTATAGCCTTATCACTACTCCTATTAAATTCTAAAGAAGACAAAAGCTAAGAAGTCCAATTTTCTATGTTCCCTCACACCTCTGTCTATATCCACATGCATCACCCCTTTTTATATTATATGCATTGGGGTAACCTCGGTTAAGCACGTCATACACATTTCAGGTGTACAACTTTATGGCACGTGTCCCTTTAAACAAATGGTTAAGTTCAGTGATTCCAGTAAGAGAATGGAAAGGTCACTGCCCAGCCTCCTTAGCCGCAGGATGGTGGGTCTGAACAGACACAAGGGTGCCCACGAGTTTCCATAAATTCACAATGGCACATTCTGTAATGGGCAGTGAAGGAGGCAGGGGCCGTCTGGGGAGTGTTGCTAACCTTTGAGATTGATGGATGAGAGAGCTGCCCAGCCTCCTCCCCTAAACTCTC
>PVKM010050389.1:0-10720 GCA_004027735.1 Carollia perspicillata
AATTGCCTAGAACCCCAAGTCACTCTCCCTAGTGGAGTGCAGTGAGCTGTGCGCTCTAAATTAGATTTCTTCACTTCAAAAAGGAGGTGACTCACGCTGAGGACCTGGACTTCATCCAGGGGCGGAGAGCCACCTCCAGGTCTGTGCCTGGCGCAGGTAGTCTCAGGGACCCTGGGGCCTTACGCAGGGGTTCAGAGGACAGCAATCGGGGCCTGCCTCTGTGCCCTGTGCCCTTCGTCCTCCAAAGCCGCTGCTTTTAAAAAAGGGATTTTAATCTGCAGGCTGGTGCGCCAAGAGTTAAAACCAGAGCTTGAAGGCGGGCTTCCGTGACGTCATTAGCACTCCGCGTCCGACCTCAGAGACGGGGGCGTGACTAGCATCGCACCGCTCCCTCCCTCGCTGTTCCTTTGCTCCTCCCCGCTGTCACCCAGCCAGAGGCACATGATGCCACCCGCCGCCGTTTCAGTAGCTTGATTGGTGGCCGCGCCCGGCGCCAGGCACAGAGATTGGGCAGAGGAGGCTGTGACGAATATTGGACCCTGCCCAAAAGAAGGGAAGGGAGAGAGAAAGGAGGGGCTAGAGGGGAGGGGATTTGGGAGGCGGGGTCCCGGCGCGGTGCTCGCGCCCCTAGCGCGCCAGTCCCGGGGCTGCAGGGATCGCAGAGCGCGCGGCCCGGGCCCCGGCCACCGGACGTTCTACCGGACACGACCCTCCCTGAAGCTTGGACAGCTGCCCACCTTGGACGCTGCTCTGGACACTGCCCCACACAGGGCTGGACACTACAACGGACACTACTTCCCAGCTCCGGACATTGCTCCCTCCTCCCCCCTGGGCCCTGGACGATTTTCCCCCTCCCCCTTCGGGGGCCCAGACACTGAGCCCCCGCAGGCTCTAGCTACCAACCCCTGCACCCCGGCTGCAGACACTGCCTCCTCCCAGTCCCCTTCTCCCTTCCCCTCCACCCGCCCCGTCTTTCCCCCGATTGCCAGCTCCTCCGACCCCCTGCAGCTTGGCCCCCGCCGCCCAAGCCCCCATCCCCCGGCTGCTCGTCCGGATGCCTCTCCCCGGGGGATTGTGGTGGCTCCTCTGCTGCCGTCGAGGCTTTACTCTTCTGCACCGGGACTACGGGGACGGCGAACTTAGCGGGGACGGGGACGAGGACGAGGACGAGGAGACCTTTGAGCTACGGACCCCGAGTCCAGCGGGCGGCGGGAGGGTAAGTCCCGGGGGTTTGGAGCCTTGTCTCAGTCCCTTGTCACGCCTGACCCTGCTCCAGACTCCAGCCGAACGCCGTGCTCTCGGCGTGCTGGGGACGTGGGAGAGGTTTTTGCCCGGGGCCAGAAGCCCACGGGAGCTCAAGGAGCAGACCTACTCGGATGTGCCTGGGGGCCTCGCGCCGCACGCTGGGCGCTGTCCACCTGCTGGGGGCCCGGAGGCAGGGAGGCGTCACGCGTGGCCCGACCTGGCCCTGCCTCGCCCTTCCCCGCCGGGCCCGCGCCCCATCCCATCTCCTTCCGCCTCCGCCAGAGCCGAGGAATGTGGTGAGGCCGGCTGGGCGGCTCGGACGCCCGGGTCCGCTCCATTCCCAGGTCGCGAGCGCTGAGCGCTGGGGCCAGATGCGGGACTTCCCGCCTCAGGGACCTGGGCAAGGGGGAGAAGGCATCCTCACACTGGGGTCCGTGGCGGGGACCCCACGGAGAGGGCTCTGGGAGCCACAACTCTTGGAGGACTCCTCGTCGTTACCCTCAGGACAGAGCTCTCGGCCCTCCCTGGTGAGCCTCCCGGGGAATCCCGGAGGGGATGACGAGGGACACTCTCCCCGGTTTTGTCGAATCTCCCCGTGGGGAAACTGAGGTGCCACTGGTGTGGGAGACCTCCATCCCCTGATGTCCCCTCTCTGATTCCGGGGCAGACCGGGCAACCAGATTCCCCAGGTTTGTGACCTGGGTTAGGCTCCCATCCCCCGCTTAGGGGTCCCCAGCAGGCCTGGTGGCTCCGCGCCCGGGTAGGGCGGGCTATGCCGCCGGGGCCGGCGCCAGCACCTGGCGGAGGCGGAGGGCGGATAAATATAGAGGGGGGGGGGCAGGGAGGGAAGCAGGGGAGTGCGATTAGGAGAGTTGGTCTGAGAGCGGTCAGCACCTGCCCTCCGCGGTGGTGTGGCCAGGAACCCCTTTCGGATCCTCTAGAACATAGGTGGGTCTTCGCCTTAGGAACGCACAGGACGCAGGCGTCCTCGGGCGTCCAGGCCCGGCAGGGTCAGCTCTGTGACCCGGGCCATTGCCTCCCTCGTGCTCCACCTCCACCCCCCTCCCGGGAGCTTGGGGACAGGTGTCCCTGGCCCCCTTTCCCCCACCTCCCCCTGCTGGCTTCAGCAGTCTGCCCGAAATGGGACGATGGCACAGTTCCTGGCTGACCTGGCTCCTGGACGGGTCTGTGGCCTTTCTCAGACCCCAGTCTGCCGCTGGAGTTCCAGGGCAGAGGGGGAGGGGCAAGATCCCCTAGAGTGTCTCCCCGTGAGAGCGTGTGCCGTTCCGCCCTGGGGCCAGCCCTTCCTGAGCCCCAGCAAAGGGGCAGGGTCTCTGTTGACAATGAGTCTCAGGGGTGTCTGTGGGGGGTGGGGTGCAAAAGAAGCCCTTGGAGAAAGCCCTGTACCAAAGGCATCCCTCTCCCTTTCGTTCATCTCTGTGCCCACCTCCTGCCTGCCTATCAGGCAAAGAAGGGAACATAAGGTGGTGGTGGGGGGCTACTTTGAACCTGCCAGAACTCGAAGGGACATCATCCACCTCTCCCTTTTCAAAGATCAGGACGCTAAGGCCCAAAGACTGAAGAGGACTTACAAAGTTCCTCTTCTGCTTCCCTGGGGAGTTAGTGCTGGAGCTGGTACTAGAACCCGGGCCTCCTGACTCCCTGCCCAGTGCTCTTTCCACCCTCCCGAACCCCTTACTGCATCTTCGCAGGGTGACACAAGGTAACAGAGACCAGGCTTCTGAGCTCCCGCATTTCCGCAGAGACTGATGGGAGGGGCTAGTCCAGGGTTTCGCTCACTCCGTCGGCTTCACCGCCCCACTACTTGACTCCTCAATCCCCTGAGCAGCGCTGACCTGGGGGCAGAGGCCAGGGGCATCCCTCGAGGAGGGCTCTCTGACCCTGGACCTGTTTCCCCAGGGCCCACTGGATGTGACGCTGACTCAACCTGTGAGGAGTGGGCCCATCTCAGACAGGTGAGCTCCTCCTCTGCGTCTCATGGTCTGGAGACCCCAGCCCGTTCGGGGACCCCCATCCTTGCCGCCTTCCCTCTTGCGATTGTGCAATAAGGGAGAGTCCTTACGCCGGACGCTGTGGTTTGGCTAGGGTCCCGAGGGGCGGTCCGGCTGGGGGCGCCAGGAGGAAGAGGGGGGGTCTGGGCTATTTTTGGTGCGAGGTCAGACCGGCCCAGCGGTTCCCACAGCCTGGGGGAAGGGTGCCTAGCCCGGGAGCAGGCACCCCTCGCAGTCTGGGGAACCCCTGTTGAGGAGCCCCCTGGAGGCGGGGTGCAGGACCCGCAGTCTCGCCCGACACTTCCTCCCCTCTGGCCCAGGCTGCAGAGCTGGGAGGAGACCCGGAGCCTCATCCCGGAGAAAGGGCTGCTGGAGGAGGACTCAGATGTGGTCGTGAAAGGTGAGGACCCATCTTAGGCACTTGGAATGTTCCCCAGTCCCAAGCCTTCAGGGAATAATGTCTTCGCCTGGTGACCCTTTCTCGCCAGGTTGGCTGTACCGCGAGACCCGCGAGCGAGGGGCGCGGCCCTGGTTGCCCCCGCGCCGGGCCTGGTTCGTGCTCACGCGGGACTCCCTGGACCAGTTCAGCAGCAGCGGGAAGGGGGCGCGGCGCCTCGGGAGCCTGGTTCTCACCAGCCTGTGCTCTGTGACCGGCCCGGAGCGCAGGCCCAAGGAGACCGGTGAGACCTTGCGGGGACTCCCCTGCCTCCTTGGGCAGTAGCCCCAGCCGGCCCTGATTGCCCTGCCGGCCTCTCTTCCCGCCAGGTCTGTGGTCGGTAACCGTGTCTGGCCGGAAGCACAGTGTTAGGCTCTGCTCCCCGCGTCAGGCCGAAGCAGAGCGCTGGGGGGTGGCGCTGCGCAAAGTGATCGCCTCCAAGGCTCCGCTGGAGACCCCCACCCAGCTGCTGCTCAGGGACATTCAGGTACTCGAGAGGAGACCCCATGGAGAAAGAGGAGGGTTGGGGGTCCAGCAGCTTTCTGCATTCATGGGGAGTTCCCTTCTCCATCACTGTGACTCTTGCCCTGGCCTCCAGGAGAGTTGCGGGGACCCGGAGGCCGTAGCCCTCATCTACCGACGGAACCCAATTCTGAGGCACACCAGTGGCGCCTTGTACGCCCCGCTCCTGCCCCTGCCCTATGGAGTCAGCGCCCCAGGTGAGCAGCCAGAGCCCTTGATGGGGGCACCTGAATGCCTCACCCCAGAGAGACCTAGCAGTCCTCAGGGCACCTTCCCAGCCCCCCACTTTTTAAAGGGTGAATCTGAAACCAGAAGCTGGCCAGACTGGTACCGAGGGTGGTGGGATACAGAGCCAACACAGACACAGAAAGTTCCCCTGTGACCTTCTTTTCTGACTACTGGTGTCCTCCATGAGTTTTGACCCTGTCTTCTACTTTTTCTATTATACTCTGAAGACCATGCCATTCCACGGCTACAAGCGGAGGGAAAGCCACCTGGGTTGGGATAATGTGCTGGCCTCATCCAGCTGTATTTCTTCCCACGGTGGGTTTAGGGACTGGCCCAGGTCCTAACGCTAGAGGGTCAAGGGGAGCTGGCAGAAGAACCCGGGTTTTCTGACTCCAAGGCCAGTCAGTGTTCCGACCTGTAGTGATGGCTCTCTGTCCCCAGTTACAGAGTCCGGGTTTGAACCTCTGTCCTTTAGTCTGTCCCTCTGCCTTACTGGCGCGAAGTGCAGCTCCAGCAGATGGAAGTGGGCGGGGAGTGGGGGTGGGGAGATTCCTGGGAGGCAGGGGTTGAGAGTTTGGCTCTGTGGGGACTACTGCTTTCCCTTCACTCTTCCTGTCGTTCGTACTCTCCCCTCCTTGCCACCCCCTGTCCCCTTGTACTCCCTCTGACCTCCCCTGGTTCATGCCTTCCTCCCAGGGCCCAGCTCCGTGTCCCCTCTCCAAACCGTCCCTCCGCCCCCACCCTCCCGCAGGTCCTGGCTACGCACCCTTGCGCGAGGAGGCGGTACGGCTGTTCCTGGCGCTACAGGCCCTGGAGGGGGCGCGGCGCCCAGGGCCCCTGATGCAGGGTGTACTTCAGACCTGCCGGGACCTGCCCGCGCTTCGCGACGAACTCTTCCTGCAGCTGGCTAAGCAGACTTCGGGCCCCGCCGGGCCCCCCGGGTTCCCCGCGACCCAAGACCCCGCAGCCCTCCGGTACTGGCAGCTCCTCACCTGCATGAGCTGCACCTTCCGGCCTGGGGGAGCTGTTCGAGGTCACCTCCTGGGACATCTGGAGAGGTGAGAGGGCCGGGGCGAGGCAAGGCCTTGGCATACTACCAAGGGAGGGATGAGGCTGGGAGAGAATGGCAGGCCTTTGGAAAGGGGTTGGCGGGTGGAGAACTGAGACCCAGAGAAGGAAAGGGCCTCGCCCAAGGTCAGGGCCGCTGCTAATATGTACAATGCCATTGTAGGAATTACAGGATCTTGTCTCACTTGCCCGCGGAGGAGTTGCAAAAAGGCGCCCCCTTTGAGCAGAGGAATAGTCAAAAGGGTGCTTCTTCCCGGGGCTGATGCGGTCCACCGTCTGGGCGTTTAGGTTGGAAAGCGGCAGGAGGCCGGATTTTGGATTTGAACCCGAAGGAGGACCTTGGAGACTTTGGGGATTAGGAGGGGCACTTAGGAGAGCGCTGCCGGGAACCTTAGACAGTAATTCACCTCCATGCCGAGCTCCGGAGGTCGATTCAGAAGAGCGTGTCTCGGCCTTGAAGTTGGAGGAGAGGGAGTGGACGAGATGAAATAAACTATGAAATAAGAATGTGAGAGGCAGGGGGAGGGGAAAAGCCCTCCGAGCCCTGATCTGCGGTTCACCCTAACCCAGGACCGAACAGGCGCTCCCGGATTCGGAACTGGCGGAATACGCGCGCTTCATCCGCAAAGCCCTGGGCCGGACGCGCGGCCGAGAGCTAGTGCCCTCGCTGGCAGAGATCTCCGCGCTGAGCCGCCGGCAAGAGCTGTGCTGTACGGTGCACTGTCCGGGGGCTGGTGCCTGCCCCGTGGCCATAGACTCCCACACCACGGCGGCGGAGGTAGGTCCAGAGAAAGACCCCTGAAACGGTACCCCTGTCCTCACAGCTTCCCGTGCCCCGCTCCCCTGGTGCACGGACCCGAGGTTCACCCGGGCCTGAGAGTCGTCATTTGGGTGAACGGTGTGTGTGGCAGGACTGGGAGAGCTGAAAGACCCCTCCAGTTGGGTCAGCCCCTCCGTAAGTCCTGACTCTCCCCGCACCGCCGTTTCCCCTCCAGGTCGCTCGAGAGCTGGTGGGGCGGCTGGGCTTGGCTCGAAGCCGCAACGCTTTCGCGCTGTACGAGCAGCGAGGGGCCCAGGAGCGAGCCCTGGCTGGGGGGACTCTCGTGGCCGACGTGCTCACCAGGTTTGAGAAGTAAATGTCCATCCCCAACCCTGCTCTCCACTAGCCCATCTTCCTCAGCTTCGGTCAGCCCCTAAGCAAACATTTATGAGCGCTTGCCACTTGCCCCGAGTAGCGACGTTTGCTGGTTCCGAGACGGACTCCCGCCCGCCAGTGATTTGCAGTCGAGCTTCCAGGCTCCTCCCGGCGGTCCACTGAGCCCGGGCCCCGCCCCCAACATCTGGCCCCTTTCCGCCCCAGCCCTGGGGGATGGGGGCTGCCTCTGAGTCGCTTAGCACCGAGTTCTCGAATGCAGATTGGCCGCGGAGGAAGCTGGGCTGGAGGACTCGCCCGACTCCTGTTGGAGACTGTGCCTGCGCCTTCACGGACCTCTGCACCCCGAGGGGCTGTCCCCAGACAGTCATGAGCTGCCTTTCCTCTTTGAGCAGGTGAGGGTCTCAAGCATTCACGCCCCACACCCGAAAGACTCCCGAGCCTGAATTTCCTGGCTGGGTCATCGTATTTTCGGCCTTGTGGCAACCCCGTGGGAGGCTTTACTCGAAACCAGACTTAAAAATGCCTCGCCCCGAAGGTGTTTTCACGGCCGCCCAGCCGCCGCTGCCTCGTTGACTCCCGGTGCCTCTCCCGCAGGCTCACGCGCTGCTGCTGCGCGGCCGTCCTCCCCCGCCCGACGACACGCTGCGCGCCCTGGCGGCGTTGCGCCTGCAAAGCCTGCACCGAGACTTCTCCCCGCGGGCGCCCCTGCCGCGCCTGGACCGCTTGCTGCCGCCTCCCGCCCCGCCGCGTGAAGACCCTCCCTGCCCGATCTCCAGGCCTCCCCCGTCCGCCGCCCTGCTGGCCAGGGCAATCTGGAGCGCGGGTCTGGCCAAGAGGCCAGCGGAGCGGGTCCACCGCGGCGGGGCGGGCAGCGCGGCGGGCAGCGTGGCCCGGGAGGGAGGAGGTGGCACCGGCATGGCGGCTGCTGTGCTGGGCGGCTGGAAGCGGCTACGGGGCATGGGCCGAGCTGAGGCCATGGCTGCCTACCTGACTCTGGCGGCGCAGTGTCCAGGGTTCGGCGCTGCTCGGTATGAAGTACTGGAGCTGAGCACGGTGAGGGGGAAAGGGCGAAGGGGACTCTGGTGGCCCAAGCCCTACACCTTTGCCCCAGAGCCAGAGGCCCCCACTCAGGGAGTCAACTCGTTCCCAACACGCACCACAGCTGCCCATCTCAGACCCCAGGGGTCACCGGCCCTTGGGTTCTCCGGGCTCTGGAGCCCTAGCACCCGCTCCACACATGCCTTGTGGATCATCCCGGGGGACTGGGAAACGGCCTGCTCTCAGCCCTCTCCTCCCGTCTAAAATGATGCTGCAGGGTCCCCCTTCGCACCCTGACTCTGCCTGTTTGTCCCCAGGAGGCTGGTGGGGGTGCTCCACAGAAGCTATTCCTGGGCCTGGGAGCCAAGGCCATGTCCCTCTCCCGACCTGGGGAGACCGAGCCCATCCACAGTGTCAGCTATGGTCACGTGGCCGCCTGCCAGCTAATGGGCCCCCACACCCTGGCACTGAGGGTGGGAGAGAGCCAGCTCCTCCTGCAGAGTCCCCAGGTGAGTGGAAAGAGGAGTGTGGAAGGAGGAAGGGAGGGAAAGGCTGTTAAGAAACATTAATTAAGCATGGAGGACAGGCCGGTGCAGCTCTCTCTAGGTACTGGGGGTGGAACAGTGACGACGGAAGAGCTGGAGGAGCTTAACGCTACAGAGGGAAGTACAGTGTGACAGGAGGTGGCTGCAGCATTGGGTGGGATGGTCGGGAAGGTACACGCAAAGAAGGCGATATTTAAACTGGCCGTGGGCAGCTCTGGGGCAACAGCATGGCAGGTAGAGGGAGTTGCAAATGCAAGGGCCCTGAGATGAGAATAAACTTCGCTCACTGGAGAAGCACAAAGAAGGAAGCGTGGCTGGCACGGGCACATCCTAAGTGAGGGAGTGATACTGAGAAAGGAAAAGTTATAGGGGCAGTTCAGGGCAGGCCTTGGTAGGGAGCCTTGGCGGAGGGTGAGACAGGAGAGCCCCGTGGCCCCTGGTGCGTCCTGACCTCTGCCCTCCCTTAGGTGGAAGAGATCGTGCAGCTGGTGAATGCTTACTTGGCTCACCCCTCCCCTGAGAGGCCCTGCAGCAGTGCTGCTCCTCCCTGCCAAGACCTGCCAGACACCTCCTCTCCCAGCCAGCGCCCGGGCCTGGACGAGCCCCAGGGACAGTCTGGCTGTTTGGGGCAGCTGCAGAAATGAGCCTGCCAAGAGGTCACGACCTCCCTCCCTCCCTCCCTCCCGTCTCCGGCCTGGACCTGGACTGCTCTGAGATTGGAGGGAACCATGGACCCTTTTAGCCCTGCAGGGACAGGGCACACCCCATACCCAAGGGCTGCAATGGGTGCAGACGATTTTCTAGTTTGTTTCTTAATTTATTTGTAGAAGGGAAGCAAAAAAAAAATCTTATTTACACAAACCCTTCCTGTGGGAGCGTTGTCAGTGGGACAAGTTGGAGCCCCATAGGTCAGAGCTCCACCCCCGGGGACGCCCACACTCCGAGGTTTCACCAGCACTGAAGGGAGTCTGGACACCACAGGGCACCACCCTCTTCGACTGTCGGGCTTTAACCTCCTCCTGGCCAGTGTGCTGCCACTGGGTGGTGGGTGGGGTAGAAAAGAGGGGGCAGCTGTGGAGGCTGGCAATTACTTACCCTCTCTTCCCCACTGAGTGGAAGAAAGGTGGCCTCCTGGTGTCCCTGAGGCCAGAGGGCAGTGAGTCATCAGGACTAGCACTACCCAGTTCCTACTCTGGTGTCTAACTTGTAGGGCCCATCTTTGGTGTGCCTGCCTGCTGCTTTGGGCCTGGAATGGAGAGAAACCTGGGGCAGGATTAGACCCAGAAACTTCTCTGGTATGGATAAAGGGCTTGTCAGGATCGGCTCAGCCCTGCTCCTGGGTTCTGTTCCTGCTTTATCAGGTTGGATTGAATGGGGTTGAATCCCTAAAGATCTAAACCCTTAGGCACTGGGATTCCAGAGCCCCAGCTTTCCTGACCTGCTCAGAACGCTGGTCCTAAGTAGTCCTCAAACCTCGTCTGTGAGTAAAGGAGGCTGGGGCCATATTGCTCTACCCAGAGGTAGGGACTTAGGCATGGAGGATATAGCAGACCTCAGTAATCAATCCTCTGTAGCCGTGACAGCAGAGCTACCTCCAGGAAAACAGCCTCATTGTAGGCACAGGGATGTCAACGGGAGCAGTGGACACACTAAGACCTGGACTAAGTGGCTGCCCTACCACCACATGCCCAGGCGCTGGGAAGGAACTTGAAGGGCCCTTCATCATCCACATAGTCACAGACCAAGCCCTGATTATATCCACAACCAAGCTTTATTATCTGATTAGAGGTAAACAGGCACATCCAGGGTTAGGGCATGGAAGGGAGGGAGCACGGGTAGCTCCTGGGCTGGAGATGCACCTAAAAGAGTTGCTGGTGAGGGGAGTTCGGGTCAGAGGAACCAACTGGCACGATGGGAACGATGCTCGTGGTCCAGGGGGAGGAGTGGGAGGAAGTCACTGCTCCTGGGTGCCCCAGGAGATGTAGTCTGGCCGCGTGGCTGCGTGGTACTCGTCGATGAGCTCCTGCACAACCTCCCTGGACCTGTCCAGTTCATCAAAGTTCTCCTTGAAGATGTCCTCCTTGCGGAATTGCTCCAGGAAGGCCTCCCGCTTCCGCAGCTTGTCGTACTGCTGGCAGGAACTTTCAAAGAGCTGAAAGACAAACGTCCGTGATGGGAGCCAATGCAGGATAGGGGGCGTTGGAACAGACTCGGGGAAAATGATGAAGGGGCAGGTGGAACAGAGCAGCCAGAGAAGACCAGGAGGCCAGTCTCACCGAGGAGATGCTGGTGTGGTTGGCCATCATGAGCCCGCTGACCCGGTGGGCAGAGGGCAGGTAGGGAGACTTCCTCGACAGGGCCACCTGGATGCTGGCCGGGCCCCAGGGGATGAAGTTGGCCAACTTCCGTTCCCGGATCCTCTGCAGGCTCTTGTGCACCTGGGGAGGGCACAGGGGTGGTGGTGGTCGCC
>PVKM010050390.1:0-10730 GCA_004027735.1 Carollia perspicillata
AATTACAAAGCTAATGAAAGGTGTAGCAGAGATCAACAAAATGCCTTATGAAATCCAAAGGAGGAACATTAGATTCAGCCTGGGAGAACTTTTATTATTTCATTTTTTTAAAGACTTTATTTATCTACTTATAGAGAGGGGAAAGGAGGGAGAAACACAGGGAGAGAAACATCATCGTGTGGTTGCCTCTTGTGCACCCCCACGGGGGACCAGGACCACAACCCAGGCATGTGCCCTGACTGGGAATCAAACCGGCAACCCTTCGTTTTGGAGACCGGCACTCAGGCTACTGAGCCACACCAGCCAGGGCCAGCCTGGGAGAATTTTTACAGAGCTGACAGAAGACGGTGAGAACAGAAAAGAGACATAGACCTGGTCCACTGAGACAGGTGTGGTAGATGATGGCAGTCTGGGCTGAAGGAACTGCCTGAACAAAGCTATCTAGGCGTGAAAGGGTGCAGGATATCTTGAAAATGAAAAATTAAAAAAAAATTAAGTCAAATTGAATCTTATGCCTTGAGGGCGGAAATGAGGTGTGGCTACGTGACGTCGGGAAATGTGAGCAGGCAAACAGTCCTTCATGGGTCTTGTGAGCCATGCTAGGACGTCGGGATTTGATCCTGCGGTAGCAGAGCTCCCAGGCACAGCCCGTGCTGCAGCCCCGCCGACTCTGCTCGGGTGCACAGCCACTCCAGGCACTTGCACAGCTTCCCGCTGATGCTCTTCTTCCTCCTTCAGCTCAAATGCCAGCCTCACCTGGCAGAGTTGTGTTCATTGTTCTCAGCTGTATACTTGACAACTTAGAATTGCTTTCACTCAGCTCGACATGGATGTTATGCCATTGACCCCCCTTAATACATGTTGTGAGAATAACCCATGAACCCTGCCGTTCCGTTGACCGTAGGGATGGTGTTCGGAAGTATCGTCTTGTTTCATGGGGGCTCTCTTTCTGTGGGCACAAGGACGTGTCTCTCAGAGCCTGGGAGAGTTGAGGTTCTCTGAGAGCTGGTTTGCGTTTATCTTAAGCACACTCTGATTCATTTGAAAAGAGGCTTCTTCCCTGTGCTTAGCCCAACTCTCTGATCCACCTCGAAGAAGTTAAGTCCATACATTTACGGCCTAATTTCACCCTGCCTTCATTTTATTTTCTTCTTTCTAATTTTTTCAGTGTTCTGATTTTCTCACTTTTATATTGATCACCTATACATTAGAGATCCATCTAAAATCATGCAACTTGGAGTACAAATGACTAGATAAATAAGTAAACAAGTTATCATTCTTCGAGATTGTTAAATGACTCTCCTCTCTTGAAGCCTGGCCAGAGGTTCCCAGGTAGAATCACTCACTGTCTGCTCAGACTTCTCACAACACTGGGTTCATACCTTTACTCTAGGCCTCCTGCATTATTTCATCCATGTCTCCCACAGGTTTGTTTATCCCCGCCCTTCAGAGCCTTCAAATCAGGAACAAAAGTTTTCATTTCCCTTTTATTTTCCCAGAGTCTGGTGCTGTGCAATGAAGAGACACATGTAATGCTTGGGGTATGAATAAAACGGATGAGCAAATAATGATTTAAAAAGGGAAGAAACTTGAGTTAAACTTACCTGCAAAAAGATCAGGGGATGGGGTAAAAGAATACCAAGAGAATGGTGGTCAGGAGCCCTCAAGATGAATGTCTCTGCAGAAGCATCTAGATATCTACATACTCTCAAGTCTGAAGAGTGAGCTTAGGATAAAGATTTCATTTTGGATGTGGAGTTGAGAAACAACAAGAAACAGGGAGAGAGAGAAGTTGTTCCATTTGGGCAACAGATAAGACTAGAAGTAGGGCACCTGGCCACGGGAGCGGAGTCATGCAAGAAATGTGTGTTGAGCTACGGCATTATTGCACTGGAGGCTGTGCTTACATTCTGTAAAAACAGAGAAAAACAACCACCTTCAAGGGACAGAAACTCTTAATCCTCTGACGAAGGGCTGCTACATGAGTTTGGAAAAAAAAGAGTATTTGGAAACTCACTTGTAAAAAATTATGAAAATATTTATTGAGCGATTTTACATCACAGTTGAGATGACTCATATTAATAAACAGTATGTGTATTGTTCAGTGCTTTACTGTTTATGCAGGAAGACACATTGGCATGATCACCTGTGGGACACACAGGCGGATGGTTTTCCCTCCCTTTGTTAGAAGAGAGGATTGAGTCCCTGACAGACCAAGGTCCTTATACAAGTTCATTCACACGGTTAGTGCAACCAAAAGGGTGCTTTTCTGACTCCCAGACTATAGCACAATATTTAGTCTATCACGCTGCCTGAGTGAGCTTTAGACAATGACTGATATCAGTTTACCGAGAAGAGCAAAACCATTCTGGGAGGTTCAGTTTTTTGGCTCATTCATAGCAACTTCCTGGAGCCTGGGGCCTAAAGTTCAAAGTCATCAGTACAGCATTCAAGGCCCTTCCCAAGCTGGCCCCACCTGCCAGGCAGCGTCATTCTCCGCAGCCGTCTCCAGGGCTCCCGTGCCTGCTGTTTGCTTCCTGGATTTGCACACACACTGCCCTTCTGTCTTCAGAATCACAGAACGTCAGTCAGGGTTTCTCTCGCCTCTTAAACATTTTAAAATACAAACAGAGTTTGTCTCTACCCCATAAAATATCTATATGGACTCCATAAAAAGATGTAAATGATCTGTAAATTAATTTTCCCCATAGGTTAGCCTTAAAGTAAAATCGAAGCTCTGGAAGGAGATGCCTTATTTGTCTTCTGCCTTTGGGGACAGAGCTACATGAACCCTTGGGAGTGAACCCTAGACTGACAAAAGGGCATTTTCTTACACTGTGAGCTTCCTCGGGGTTGGGGATGGCTCATTCCTTTTCATGGCCTGAGCAAATGCCTCAGGTGTATTATATGCTCTCGAAATGAATGCTTGGATGGATGACTAGACAGGAGGACAAACAGATGGATGGAAGAAGCATGGGTGAACGAGTGAATTATATAAAAGCTATGGAAGATACAAAGAAAAAAATCAGTATTTGTCAATTATTTATTATTTCTAAAAAGAGATTCTAGTGTGAACATTTTGGTCTCTTTGTCTTTTACACAATGTGTGACTCTTGTGGACATGAGTATGAAAGTGCCAACTATGATGTGAAAATAAACAGTGCATTCACATGACCCTCTTCTAAGACCCGATAGAAAGCTTCTAAAGTCTCGTTTACCTCCTTCCTCCCTTCCTCTGGGTATAAAAGGGGTCTTTTTGTTCTTTTAGTGTGCATCTTGTAGAAAATGGTTTTGTTCTCAAAATCTCCATGGGCTGTACTATTTATTAATTGTATCTACAATAATCTATGCCTTGCTAAATTTCAAATTCTCACATTATCAAGTAGACAATAGATGAGTTCTAGCAAAAGTGACTACAGATTACCATCAACCTCTATTTTAGAAGAAGAAACAATGCATTAACATATAATAAATTTAAAACCATTTCTTACCAAAAAGTAGAGAACCTCTGGTGAACAAGTAGTTGATGTGTTTCAGGAGAGGGTACAAAAGGAGGAAGGGGGGTGGACAGGAGGGCAGTGGTCCTTGGGTGACAAAACAGAGCTACTCTGTTAGGGATCTCTGAAATCTCCAGAATTTTTCAAGTAAATCTCTTTCCTCCCCCATGGATATTTTGAGTTAAATTGCCCATATGAGCAAAGTTGCAAAGGTTTCCATATTAAGATGTTCAGATATATAGTATATTTAAAAGAGAGTGACTGAGGGAAGGACATAATGACTGCATTAGTCCAGGACTGCTCTCTGCCGGTTCCCGTCACAGTTTAAACCTCAATGAGCTGAGCACTCATCCTCGGACATGAGTTGAGGCCAGATGATGGCAGAATACCCAAAACTGAAATGAGGTGGGGAAAATGGAGATATAATATCAGAACTTGTGGGCATCTTGAAATCCTAGGATATTTTTTTCTTTCTAATGAAACTGTTGGTGAACCAAGGACATCCACAGCAATTACAAATCAAGTCATTTGGTTAGCCTACACAAATTAGAGTGCATCATGTATAATACAGATTACCCATAAAGAGGAATATTAGTGAATATACATGTATTTTTAAATAAGTTATACTCAACATTTATTTTTCTTTATATTTTCTTTATATTTAAATGGAAAGAAAGAAACCAAATATATTGGGGGGACTATGAAATGCTCTACCTCCATTTTTGCTTCCTCTTCTCTCCTCTCCCTCCTTCCTTTCTCTTTCTCTCCCCTCTGCCCTTATACTCTGCTCTCCCTTCTTTTCCATCTCCTGTCTCCCCTAAATAACGATGGGCTACAAGTCGAGATAAAACCCCATGTTTTCAATTAACTTGCTGTGTGAACTTAAGTGAATCACCTAGTCTTTCTACTATGTCAGGAGACCGACTTTCCTCCAGACCTCTCACTCTGGGATGTTTTCCTGGTTAACCAAAATAATCTATCATTGATAAGCACTGCCCTTTCTTTCCCTCCGGAGGCCCTCTGTGAGCTTCCTCTGGTGGACTGCGGTGTGTCACTTGTCACAAGATCTAGATGGATGGAGGAACTGAGGAACACTGACAGAAGGCTGTCATCTGCCCTCTACTCACAGTAAAGATGTATATTTACATCTCTAGGCAACAGGAGGTGTAGGGGCCCTAGCTCTAGAGCATAATACAGACCACATTCCCTGGAGTTTAAAGGAAAAGGGTGTGGGTATATCTCTCCCTCTATCAGCTTCTATACTCAGCAATCATTTTCCCTCCCTACCTTCGACTATCACAATCAATTCTCTTTTGCTACCACTTTCCTTTCTAAAACCCTCTTCTTTTTTGCGTAACACCAGTGGAATTTAAAGTCTTCCTCTTTGACTCATCCTTGGGTCAGGCCCAGACAAACTCTCTTATGTATCTATGGTTGTTTTCCACCCTCCAATCATCCTTCAGCCCCAGGCAATAAGGCTGCATCTTCTTCTCTTGCCACAAGGTTGCACATTACAATCATTTCAAATTATTCACTGTCCTACCCTGTGTTGTCAATCCCTGAATCACTGACACATAAGGCATCTTAAAGTTAAATCATCTCTCATTTGTTTTTTTAAAGATTTTATTGATTTATCTTTAGAGGGGAAGGGAAGGAGAGAGGGAGAGAAACATCAATGTATGGTTGCCTCTCATGCGTCCCCTGCTGGGAACTGGCCTGCAACCCAGGCATGTGCCCTGACTGGGAATTGAACCGTGGTCCTTTGATTCATAGGCCTGAGCTCAATCTACTGAGCTACACCAGCCAGGGCTTCATTTCACATATATGGCAAATTAAGGATTGCTCTCTATAATTTTGCTTCCAATTTAAGAACTCGTATTAAATGGATCACTCTAGCAACTCCTGTTCAGAACTCCTTATTTCACTTCTTTTTCACACCTCAATATTGCCTGGTAACTTACTCACCCCTCTCCTGCCAAGTAAGTGTAAGTCATCGCATAGCTAAAGAGCAACACGATAATATGCAGAGAAGACTGAGTGGTTCAATTACTTTGTTATGCATTGAATGCCCTTCATCTAGGAAACCAATATTCTAAAGAAAGGATGATTTTATCCCATACTATGCGCAGGTCATCTCATCTGTACTACTTGGTTTCAATAACGTATAGGAAAATAATTGTCCTATGTCTGCTTAGTGGTATAAAAACAAAATCCAGTAGCAATTCTCATATTTTAAGCATCACTTGGTACCAAGTTAATACCAATGTGTTGCTGATTCTAAAGAGTGTCATATAAATCTGATGATCTGATGAAACAATTCTCTCTTGCTACTGAGAGAAAAAAAAAGGCATTATTGATTTAAATTCTAGCAGGACTAGAATAGCATTCTATAAAATGACCCCGTATGATGTCTCAAAACTTATTTTCCTTCATATCTTTGTTCCTGGAAAATAATTTCCTCTACCTTTCTTCGCCTCTCTAAAATTGTTCTTTCAAAGTTCGTTGGGAGAAATGCATCCATTTTCTTCATCAAAACCATTATAACAGGCTGAAGTACTTCGGGGAACAGTTCTGCAATTCACTTTGAAATGCATCACAAAAATAAGACGGATTGATGCACAGATAGAGAAATGGATGGAGGGATAATTACGTGTTATAGAAAATGTAGTAAAATGTTAATGGTAGAATCCGGGTGAACAGTATTGAGATGTTCACTGAAAAATTCTTGCAAACTTTGCTGTGTGTTTGAAAATTTTTCATAATAAAATGTTGGGGGAAAACATTAAAAGAAAAAGAGTCATTTACCCACTCTCCTAGTTCATTTGACAGCACCAGTGCTCCAGTGTGCAGCAGAATTTGCTCTCCACTGATGTGCAAATGGACAAGCCTTCACATTGCAAGGGTGTAATTAGGGCGCCAGTGTAGAAATTTGGCAGTGTGTGTTAAAAGGGAACATTTTCTACTTTGTGCTGTGCTCATCAAAAGACAAGATGAAACACACACTTTTGTCATGATATTTTTGCATTGCAACCTGATGAAGTTTAAATTTAGCTAGTTCCAGCATGCTTCTGCAGGTTAAATTTTATTCACGGTCACAGCAAAGCTTACCTTTGCAATAAGAACAAACTGAAAGGGAAAGAAATGTTTTTAAAAATATATGTAAATAGCATATTCACTCTTGATAATGAAAGTGTAGATAGAAAAAAAAAAACAAGTGACTGCAAATCCCACAAGAAACCATAATAACCAAGAGTGAAAGGAGGATGCTAAGAAACGAGATAAAACTGAGCGAATATGGTTTTTAATCCATGTAGAATCATATTATCTATAAAAATAGGTCACTATAAAAATTCATGTGGTATCTAGCATGATAATCAGTTTGGAACATATTCACAATGTCTCTAATATTGTATCACCTTCATTAAAGCCAGAATTTGTCTCCACTCTCTGAATTTCATTTATGAAAGAGCAGGTAGAATCTAGTTTGAGGCAGGAGCCAGTTAGGAGAGGGAAAATTCTTGACTGTGAATCCTAGGCCCAATTATTGGTAATATAAGGACACGTCCCCTCTCTAGTTACCTTTCTGAAAAGGATGTGTTTTCCCTGGGTATCTGAAAATGCTCATTGTTATCAAAGACAGTGTCTAGACAAGCAATTGACTGTCCCCTTCTCATGACCTACATTGTCATTGTCATTTTTCTAACTTTACCTTGAGCCTAAATGGTAAATATAAAAAAGCATGCCAAGTTAAAAAAAAATTGAAGTTAGTGTAGCTCATAATTCCTCCTTTGCTCTTTCCATCTTAAAATTTATTTGGAGTTGATTAATTTATATCCTTTAGCTATAAAATAGGTTCTACCTCCCTTTCTTCTAAATAAATACCATTTTAAAAAGAGAAAAACATGGGTAAAGACTCCAGCAACATCCTTCAAGACAAGAAAAAAATATGAAAAAAATCAGACTTGGCCAGTTTCATGGACATATGTTACAATGTCATAGACTTTTTGGTTAACAGACCAAATTTTGGCCTAATTTTTTTTCTGATAAACTTTATTGACTTGTCAGCTGCAAATGCTAGAATTGCTTTAGGATTTTGACTGTGCAGTTTAAAAAATAATCTAAATTTCTCTGCATAATAGACATTTCTTTGTATCATATCTTAATTTTAATATATTCTTGAAGGTGATTTTAATAAACCAATTTTATCTGAGATGTTTATGCTAGGTATTAAATTGATTAAATATTAATTTTTAGATATTTATTCAATTTTATATTCTGATGAATTCTTAAATCTTAAATAGAATATTTGATCTTTATCCAAACACTTTCACTTTATTTAGGTCTGTCTTTCCCTTTATGAAATCCCTATGTGTTTTTTTGCCCATGTTAAGTTTCAAGAGAAACTAACCCCCAAGGGATGATGGCTTTGCTCGGTGTTCTTGTTGTAATGAACAAAGCTTTCATAGGGAGTACATTTTGATAAGAACATCAAAAAAAACATGCAGTCCCACTATTATAGTTCCTCTGGTCATATTTCAAAGGAAAAAATGCCAACATGTTTTTTAATCTTTCTAACATGTTCCTGCATGTGTGCCCTTCCTCTCTCCCTTTCTCTCCCCCCCTTACTTCCTCTCACCTTACCTCCCTCTTAATCTCACCCTGTCACTTTCAGTAATCTTTAGAATCATTTAAGGAACTTTAGAGTTATAATAAAATCAAGGATTGTACTCTCATGATGGGATGATGCACCAAACATCTATAATTATCCAGTATTATGCCATATTGCCTATGTATTTTCTCCAATTATCTGAAAAAATCAGAGGTTGAATCATCCGAGTAATTGCATAAGTCCTCCACTGTTCTGCTAATGTAGACACACAAAGAGTGAAACCTGTAATTTGGCAGAGACCAACACTGTACTGTGCTTAATATCTAGACAGCCCGATGTCATTTCTTTTTCCCTCTGAGATGTCAAATATTTCTTTGGAAGAAGGTTGCAAAGAGTAGTGTTCTTTGCTATTGTCTCCCCAAGACTTTTTTTTTTTGAAGCTTTCTCTTTTTTCTTATTTTTTGATTTAATATTTATTGTATTTTTCCATTACTATTTAGTCTCCTTATACACCTATCCACCCAGTAATTGCCACACTTTTGTCCTTGTCCATTAGTCCTTTTTCTTTTTTCCTTTTTGCTCAATTCCTCCAAACCTTAACCTTCCCCACCAACAGCTGTCATTCTGCTCTCCATCTATGAGTCAATTCCATTTTCATGTTAATTCTGTTTATTCATACATTATGAACAAACCATATGAAACTGGTTTCAAACCACATGAAATCATATGGTATTTGTCTTTCTCTGACTGACTTATTTCACTTAGCATAATGTTCTCCAGATCCATCCATACTGTCACAAGGGGTAAAATTTTCTTTTTTACAGCCAAGTACTATTCCATTGTGTAAATGTCCCACAGTTGTTTTGTCTACTCATCTAGTGATGGGAACTTAGGTTGCTTCCATGTCTTTGTGATTGTATATAATGCATAGGGGTGCTTATTTTTTTCAGATTAGTGTTTTAGGTTTCTTCATATATATTCTCAGAAGTGAGATCTCTGTGTCAAAAGGCAGATGCATTTTTAATTTTTTGAGACATTTGCTTATTTTCTTTCTTTTGCTTCCCTTGCCTAGGAAGATATATCCAATAAAATATTGCTATGAGCAGAATCTGAGATTTTGCTGCCTATGTTTTCTTCTATGATTTTCATTGTTTTGGATATAACATTTAACTCTTTGGTCTATTTTTAATTTATTCTCATGTATGTTGTAAGAAGGTAGTCTAGTTTCATTTTTCTAAATGTATCTGTCTAATTTTCCAACACCATTTATTGAACAAGCTATCTTTAGCCTATTGTATGTGCCTGCTTCTTCTGTAGAATTTTAATTGACTATAAAAGTATGGGTTTATTTCTGGGTTTTCTATTCTGTTCCTTTGACCTGTTTCTGTTTATATGCCAGTACCATGAGTACCATGCTGTTTTGATTACTATGGCCTTATAGTATAATTTCATATTAAGTAGTGCTATTCCTCCAACTTTGTTTTTCTTTCTCAGAATTGCTGTTGCTATTCGGGTCTTTTGTGGTTCCATACAAATTGTTAAAATATTCATTTTAGCTCTCTCCAATCATTATTGGAATCTTAATAGAAACCACATTGAATCTATAAATTGCTTTGGGTAGTATGGACACTTTAATAATGTTTATTCTTCCTATTCATGAACATGGTGTGTGCTTGCACTTATTTGTATCTTCTATTTCTTTCTTCAGTGTCTTATAACTTTCCAAGTACAGGTAATTTACATCCTTGGTTAGGTTTATTCCTAGACCCACAAGTCCAGGAAGCTCAGAGAGTCTCAAACAAGTTAGACACAAAGAAGCCCACACCAAGACATACCATAATTAAAATGACAAGGCTTGAAGACAAGGAGAAAATCCTAAAAGCCATAAGAGAGAAGTACATAGTTACCTACAAGGGAGCATCAATTAGTCTGGCATCTGATTATTCAACAGAAACATTTCATGCCAGAAGGGAATGGTGTAAAATATTCAAGGTGATGAAAAGCAAGGACCTACAACTATCATTTAAAATTGAAGGAGAAATAAGAAGTTCCCAGACAAGAAAGAGCTAAGGTAGTTTAATAACACCAAACTGATACTGCAACAAATGTTGAAGGACTTGATTTAAGAAGAAGGAGAAAAAGAGAAAGAAAAAATACAGAGGAAAATAATCAAACAATAAAATGACACTAAGCACGTATCTACCAATAATCATCTTAAATGTAAATGGCTGAAATGCTACAAAGACACAGGGTAGCTGAATGGATGAGAAAACAAGACCCATATATATGTTGCCTCCAAGAGACCAACCTCAAACCTAAAGATACACACAGACTAAAAGTAAAGGGATGGAAAAAGATATTTCATGTGACTAGAAAGGAAATAGAAGCTTGTACTTGGGGTTGCATTATTTATATTTAACAAAATAGACGTTAAAACCAAGGCTATAGTAAGAGACAAAGAAGGACACTACATAATGATAAAGGGAGCAATACGACATGAGTATATAACCCTCATAAACCTTTACACACCCAATATAGGAGGACCTAAACATGTGAAGCAAATCTTGATGGATATAAAGGGAAAGACTGATAGAAATACAGTCATAGTCAGGGATCTTAACACC
>PVKM010050391.1:0-10721 GCA_004027735.1 Carollia perspicillata
CTAGGAATAATATTTTAAAAAGTCTTAGGGGTCTGAAATAGTTGCTGATAATAGTTTCAGAAAACTTGATAGGGAAAAGTGAGTGAGTGACACAGCCATACAATTTTTAAAAAGTTACTTCACTGCTGGGGTCCAGCCTTGGCTGGTCTCAGGGTCCTAGAAGGATGGACGGCACAGGCAACAAATGAAGAGACGGACTCCCAATTGGAGGCCGGAGAACAGCCAGCCTCTGTGGGTCTGACTGAACTCAAAGGAGTTTGATTAAGCTTTATTTTTATAGAGATTGTTACATGACAACCAGGGAACAGGTGCATGGCGTGATCATTTCAGCAGAAAGAGTCGGTACAGAAGCAACTTGGAAACGTACAGGAAGTTCTATAGATTCTGTCATGCTGAACAAAGGGTATTCTGACCAGGAGGGCTATAAATCAGACAATTAGAAATAGTTGTATGGTACAGAGCTTCAAATGTCTCTTGATGAATAGGTACTTATTAAAGTTCTCAGAATTGAGCATAAATCAAAAGGATACGCTAGACTGGACAGTGGTTATGGAAACTTTATTAAAAGGCCTTTGTGGTTGGCTAACTTGCCATCTATCTTCTTGCCTAGAATCTTTCTTCATGGTTTTAGGGCACTAACCCCTTAGTAATTGTTTCTATGTGCTTAGTTTGTAATAGTTAACCAGCTTCCTCTGCTTCTTATTTAATTTTATTAATATATATTCCTGTCTAAGGTATAGGAGAGGCTGTTACTCTGTCAGCTTTTAGATATTCAGGGGCTCCCCCATCAGGGGGGACTTTTGTTCTATGGCCAAGAAATCATTTTGTACAAGCTCATTGGAATTCTGCGGATCATTGGGCCTGAAATACAGCTCTCTAAAAATCCCACCACCTATTAATAACAAAGACAGACATGCAGGAAGAGATAGACGGGGAATCCAGCCACAGTTGCCTCTGCTGTGCAGATGCAGCTCATCCATCCCAACTGTGTCAAGGGTCAGCTGTTGGCCGGCTCCTGACACTTCACCAGAGATTAGCACCACACAGTGAAAAACAGGCAGACTCTACTTTTAATCCCAGAGTAAAATTTAGTATTCGGGGTTTTAACATTTCTCATTTTGACTTCTATTGTGTTGAATATATGAAAGCAAGGTTAGATGTAGTAGAAGAACTGATATTTGAAGTGGTAAAATCACATTAGCTTACAGCATTTTATAGATCATAGGGAGCTTTCTAGGTATTTAGTCATTCTGATATCCTTGTAGGCTGGTTAATAGGATTTCTGTTTTACTGAGAAACTGAGATTCCAAAGTTCTGAGTAACTTGCCCAACGTCATACAGCTTCTGATAGATTTATAAGCCCAGCTCTGGTTTTCCCAGTATGTTGTCCTTTCTGCTATTTTATCCATAATTGCCATTGTACTGTCATAATAATGATAATGATGTTGAAAATAAAACTAAATCATAGTTGTAGTTATCCTTACAACAACCTCTCTGAGACAGAGAAGTAACCTAGTCTAGTGGCTAAGCCTTGCTCTTAGGTTTCCTGGGTCTACAACCTGGCTGTGGAACTTAGTAGTTGTATAACCGAATACATTTTGTAACCTCTCTTTGCCTTAGTTTCATTATCTGTGACATGGTACTATTAATTGTACCTCCTTCCAAGGTTGGTCTGAATATTGAAAAATTTAACACAAAAGCACTTGGAAAAATATCTAAACATAGTAAACACTATATATGGGTTTATTGTTGTTTTATTATTACCCCTATTTTCTAGGATGATCCTCATAGTAACCCTTTAGTGTATCAGTGTTATGATTGGTTCTCGATGTTTCATGAGGCCCAATACATTTGCTTTAACAAGATAATTTCAGCACTACGATCTTTACTTTTTAATAACAAGTGATTGTTGTTAATAAAGGGGTTGAGAGACTCTGTAGCAATGGTTCTCAAAGTGTGATCCCTGAATCAACATGTCCCTGTCACTGGGAACTTCTTAGAATAGCAAATTTTCAGGACTTATCCTAGACTGACTTGATTTTCTCATCTGTGAAATGAGAATGATTAATGGTAGAACTTCGTTGACAGACCTAAATGATATACTGCAGGTAGTCGTGCTAGTGTAGTGCCTGACATACAGTAAGCACTTAATAATTGTCATGGTTACTGTGCAAATTCTTACCTGTAGCCTTATTTCTTTTACTTTTATATATTTATGATTTCCTCATTTTATTTCTTTTAGGTGGAGCCTATTTGTTATGGGATCCTGGACTTACAGACATCCTAATTCATATACACTTGACCCTTGAACAACATGGGTTTGAACTGCACAAAGTCCACTTATACACAGATTCTTTTCAGTAAATGCTGTAAATGTATCTCCTCTTCCTTATTGTTTTCTTAAAAAATTTTTTGTATCTTACTTTATTGTAAGAATACAGTATATATAATACATATAACATACAAAATATGTGTTCACAACTGTTTATTTATTGGTGAGGCTTCTGATCAACAGCAGACTATGAGCAGTTAACTTTTTGAGGAGTCAAAAGTTATATACAGATTTTTAACTGCACCAGGGACTGACACCTCCAACTCCTGCATTGTTCAAGGGTCAACTGTATAAAGTTGAAGAAGCTCCCATGAATTTTGCTTTTTTTTTCAAAATATATCTCTATTTTTTGATAGACTTTTAGACAGCTTTTAAAAGTGTATTTTTTTCCTCTACAGGATGAATTCACTCTATTCATAGATAAAGTTTCTAGTCTTAGATTTATGTTTTAGCACAAAACTTAGTGATACAGAGAGGTCTTTTATCATTGTAGCCTTTTTTAAAAATCAGTAACAGACGTGTTATCAAATTGCCAAAAGAAGAAATAAAAATAAAAAAGCCCTAGCTGGTGTAGCTCAGTGGGATGAGCGTGGGATGTGAACCAAAGGGCCAACAGTCTGATTCCCAGTTGGGACACATGCCTGGGTTGTGGACCAGGTCCCCAGTGGGGGTCACATGAGAGGCAACCACACATTGATGTTTCTTTCCCTCTCTTTCTCCCTCCCTTCCCTTCTCTCTAAAAATAAATAAATAAAATCTTTAAAAATAATAAAATAAAACAAATCTTTTTCAGTGGTTCTCATGTAGAAGGGCAGTTCTTAGAACAAAAGCATAAACACAATCTTTATTTTTTGTCCTCAACAGAGGACTTTTTTTGTCATTGCTTTTGAAGAGAGAGAGAGAAATATCTGTGTGAGAGATACATTGCTTGGTTGCCTCCTGTACACTCCCCGACCAGGGATCAAGCCCTCAACTTAGGTATGTGCCCTGACCAGGGATCAAACCATCCACCCTTCAGTTTATGGGACAGTGCTCCAACTAACTGTGCCACACTGGCCAGGGCAACACAGTCTTTTAGTAAATCAAGAAATTATGCAGAAATTTTCAATTTAAAAAGTTAATTTCCAGAGCAAATGAAAAGTTTCATGAGTCATTGTGAGTGCTCATGGAAAATTTTGCCAATGCCCTTATAAAATTTTTAAAATATTAACAATTGGATTTGTTGTGGATGATCTAGCAAAATGCTCGTTTTCTTTTTCTCCCTCTGCTCATCTTCCTCCTCCTTCCTTTTTCCCCAGCTCTTGTCAGCCAAACCCAGTCCTCGCAGATCTCCCAGGATAGGAGTTTACCTGATGCCATCCACTTCTCACTGTCATCCAAGACTGGTTTAGAAAATGGTAAGATCGCCTTACTCACCCAAATCAGGGTCAGTTTTGATGAGCAACCAGAGTGAGAACCACTTTCATTCACTGAATTTGGAACCTTTCTCCCAGCCATTCTCCTAGTACCACAGTCGGAGCTGGCTCTCATTTCAGTTCACAGATTACAAATCAAACTTTCCAAGGTATCCCCTTCAAACCCAGCTCTCCCTGGTTTCTCCACTCCTGTCCCCTGGGAGTGTTTTCTTCATGGTTTTGAGAAACCAGCTTAGGTAACAATAATGTACATGTCCCTAGAAAAGCACCCCAGGAATATTCTTGCAGAAAAACCTACCCACCTGGACTGGGAATCTAGGCTTCTCTGCTGAAAGCCTAGATATCCCAAAAATAGGTCTTTAAATTGTTTACATGTTATAAAAGGGACCTCCCAAGAAAGTGTATGATTGCATCTAGAAAGCATACTCTGTACACCTGAATGAAGTTACAAAAGGGATAAAATATGAGTTGTTAGGAAAAGGGAATCTGCTTTGAGATACAGACATAATATAGCTAATTGCTGTGTGGCTCAGGGAATGAGTAGGAGAGCTGACTGCCATGGGTCTCAGATTTGCTTTTCATGACCTTTTAATCATAGTCCTAACAATCTTAAAAACTGCTGAAAGGATCTGCTTTTAGAGAATGCTTGAGGGATCAAAATGTAGGACCGAAACTGTCTCACTGGAGTGGGACAGATATTGAGGAAATAGACCAGGTGCACATGCTAAGAACAAGCCAGTCAGTACTGATGCGGACACCAGCTTGCCATGTCCAAGGTGTTATGGATGAGATACGAGACAAATTCACACGGACTACTGAGTCCTGTGGAGGAAAAGGGATAACACAGCTACTCCCTCAAGGGGGGAGTACCTTGAAGAGGCCTAGCCACTCTTTCAAAAGGAGAGCACCCTGACCCTTGCCTTGACAGGCTTTTATTGGGTTGGTTTTGTACCAGAATATAGATAAAGCTCATTAATCATTATCAGGCAGGGAGAATCAAACATACAAAGAACTCTAAGGGCCTATTTTGAGTCAGGGTCTGTTAGCTAAAGGGTTACAAAACTTTGGGAAACAAACTCATTTCCTGCCCAGACCCTTATCATTTAATTGAGGACATTCTTAGCAAAGCAGTTTTCACAGGATTTTACATATTCTTTCTCAGGCCTGATTACCCAGGGAGCCCGCCCTTTCCTGCACAGGGCTGCACCGCCCTCAGTCATTGTTTCAGGCTTAAGTCAGGCAGGGGAAGTAAGGAAGCCAAGAGATTAGGAGACTTCTCACAGACAGAATGAGGACTCAGGCTATGTCAAAGCTGAGGGGCGAGGGTCCATCACCCCTTTTTGCCATAGCCCCCTAAGTCCTTTCCTGGGGCCTCCCCATGATCATGCCTGTCTTAGATCCCCTTGGGGAATCTTACCCATCATTGAATAACCAATCAAGCATTGGGGGCCACTTATGGATGAACTAAAAGGAGCAGAAGCAGCGCTCCTGCCAGGGAGATAAGCTTTAATGTCTCCTCAGTGGTTTATGGTCCAAAGGTGGCTCACTCAGCCTTAGCCAAGGCGGGGTTACAGCTTCTGAAACCAGGCAGGGAGGTTCCCAACACAGTATGGCAAAATAGCAAATAGCATGAAATAAATCATAAGGCAACAAGAGGATTCAGCATGAAAATGTCCAAGGAATCCAAATACATAGGTAAAGTCCAGTGACAGGAAACTCCATGCAAGCAATTGAATGACAAGCAGGGAGCGAGCCCATAGAGTCTGTGAGCAAAAGGAAAGGCCTTGTCATTGAAGGGCAGGATTGAAATCTCAAGGTGGGAGGCTGGAAAAAATTACATTATCTAATTTTAAAGGAACTGGGATGGAGCTTGTTCAGTCCTCTCAGTCTAAGGTTAGGCTGGTTCTCACGATCTAGTTGGGATGAGCCTGGACTCTAAGGCAGTAAGCAGTGAGAACCCAACTCACACAAGCTTAAGCAACAAGGGAATTCTTTGCTCATGCCCTAGAGGGTAGCTCAGAAGATTAAAGGAAAAACTGCAGGAACAATGTCCCAGGCAGGATGTGGGACTCAACATGGCCCAGACTTTTCTCTTTCCATCTCTGGTTTGGCTGAATTCTGCAGTTAAGCTGATTCCACATGGTAAAGATGGTTACTGCCAGCCATCAAGTCCTGTGCTTCCTGCTTGGAGAGAAAAGTGTTCTCCCCACCTCCCACCCCTGCCCCAATGTCCATGTTTCAATCCCAGGGAATGACTGTGATTAGCTCTATTTGAGTCAAGCGCCCACCCTATGGCCCAACCATGATCGCCTGGGTAATAAAGTAATATTATTGGTCAAACCTGGGTCATTGGCTTATGTGTTGTAAGAAAGTACAGTTGTCAGTCCAACTCGAGCCACATGGGATGGGAGTGGGATGATACCTCAAAGTGAGGAAAATCAAGTAGATCCATAGTTTGGGAAGAGAAGGTAAATCCTGCCCTTAACCTAGAGCTAACGTGGGGAATGGAGGTGAACACAAAAATGGAGAAGAGCTACAATGCCCTGATTCAAAATTTCACCTGGAATTCTAGCCAAATGAGGAGCTCATGGCTAAGGCAAAAGACCTGGAGACAGAATAAACAGTATACCCATTCCCATTACAACTAATATTTTAAAACACCTGTGCATAGGGAGAAACTCTGCAGAAGCTACACCAAGATGTTAACAGTGCTTGTATGGTAAGATTCTATGCCCCTTCCCTCTCATGTCTTTACTTTTCGATTTTTCTTCTACATGTAATTTACTGGTTTATTGAATAGACTAGATTTGGTAGGATGGAATAAAGAAATGGCAAGTTTTCCCCTTCCCCCAAATTCCTTGAAGCCATCTTTCCATATGTTCGCTGCAAGGGTAGAATTTTACAAGGGGATAAAGTTAGAATTGAAAACCCTTAGCAATCACGGCATTCGGTTCTCTCATTTAGCAGATGAGAGACCTGAAGCCCAGAGATGCTGAGTACCCCAACTGGTTAGTGGGAGAGTCAGGAACGAAAGCCAAATCTTTTGACTACTAGGAAAATATTGTCTCTGGTACACAGGATTCCGTCCTGAGAATGGGGGATGTTGAAAAACCTCACCTGTAGGCCCTATGGAGTATGTAGGGATTCTTGAGAGGCCTCTAATATTTCAGATGTCATCATAGGGGTTTTATTCCTTGGAGTCAAAGTCCTGATCTCATTTCAGAACAAATCTTGAGGAAAGGTAATTCTTAAGCTGATAATGAGTTATACTTTAATATGAATGGATTTGGTTCCTTTTTCAAGTTGACTTTGGTAGACTGATGGTTGGGCAGAACTTACCCAATGAGTAATGACTTTGTGTAAACTTTGAAGTAAATATCCTTGTTGTATCAATATGTGTCTCATTTCTTTTTAAAGGTTGGATCTTTCAAAATCCTTTCTTACTATTGGAAATTCTGAAATGCAAGACAGTCCTAGATGCTGCTGTGAAGAGACTACAAGGAGCCATAATTCAAATGTAGGGAGCCCTCTGCAGTGTTCAGAATCATAAACTTTTATGAGGCATATGATACAGTAGATAGGCAAGAAGAGATGGAGGGCATATGTGACCCTGGACAAGTCACCCTATCACCTTGCCTGTTGTATTTGTAATATGAAAAAACATATGCACACAAACCCTCTGTTCCTGGTAACTCACGGAAAAGTCTATGATACAGGACTTACACATCAATCAGTCTTATCACAGGACCAGCACAGGATCATGTGCGACCATGTCGAGGAGAGGGGAGAGAAAACAGCAGTCAGGGAAAGAAAAGCCAGCTGTAAGCAAAGTTCTGTTCTAAGGAAACATAAAACCAGTCCCTGTTTTTATGTAAAATGGGAAACTAAACACCTCAGTTAATTAACAGTCAACAGAGGACAAATCAAAGAATTAGGAGGTGATAATAACAATAGCAAGTATTGACAAAATACTCTGTGTTGGACTGTCGACCTCGCACTTCACATGTGGCATCCATACTCCTTACAACAACCCTATGAGAGAGATTATCTTCTTCATTTTACAGATGAGGAAGCTAATGTGCCACAAACTGTGGCAATTCGTTCAGCCATACAGCTAGACGAAGGCAGCGCCAGGGTGAAACCCAGCTCTGTCTGACTCCAGAGCCTACCCACTTTCCACCATGCTTTGTTTCCACTCCAGTTCTTCACCTGGCCTCTGATGTGAAAAGAACCACTTACTGCTTGCTTTAGTATGAGTGGGTCTTGGTTTCTTTTTCAAGTAGACTTTGGTAGCCTGATGGTTGGGTAGAATAATAACCACTTAGTGCATTTTATTTATTTATTTTTATTTTTAAATTTTTTTTACAAAAGATTTTATTTATTTATGTTTAGAGAGAGGAGAAGAGAGGGAGAATGAGAAGGAGAGAGACACCAATGTGTGGTTGCCTCTCACATGCCCCGCACTGGGAACCTGGCCCACAACCCAGGCAAGCAAGCGCCCTGACTGGGAATCAAACCCTCCACCCTATGGTTCACAGGCTGGCACTCGATTCACTGAGCCACACTAGCCAGAGCCACTTAGTGCATTTTAAATGCAATACATCCTTAGTATTTAATTTTTTCAAAGATTTAGAAATGTATAAGAAGAAAAAAACCCACAACCTTTTCACTAAGGGAATACTGTTTTTGTCATTTTGACGTATTTCCTTCTAGCCTTTTTTTCAATGTACATACAGCCCCCTCATAAAAGAGCAGGTGCTATGTACCGTATTTTTGGACCATAAGATGCACCTAGGTTTTAGAGGAGGAAAATAGGGAAAAAAATCTTGAAGCAAAAAATGTGACAAAATATTTAATAACATAAATAATAGAATATTTCACCAATGTAAATGTAAACAGAGCTCAACAGCAGCATTAACAACCATTATTCCTCCCAAATTGTGTGTGTGTGGGGGTACATCTTATAGTCTGAAAAATATGGTACCTAAATGCTATGTATTTTATATGCATTTATATATTATCTTTTAAAATATATACTCTCTTTTGAATGCCACTTATGTCCTCCTTTTCCTTCATTCATGTGAGCATTTTTCCATGCTGTTAAATTCTTCAGAAATAAGATTTTGAATGACTGCTTTGAATTAATTTTATTGCACAGATGATCCATGATTTTTTGAACTATTCTATTGAATATTTACATTTGTTCAATGGTCCTATAAATATTTTTTGTCTCTTCAATTTCTTCCTAAAACTATATTCTTGGAAGTGGAACTTGGTAAAAGGATACAAATATTTTTAAAGTTCTAGAGAAGTACTACCAAATTGCTTTCCAGAAAAACCATCCAGCTAACCCTTCATAGCAGTGAGAGATGAGCCATCTCAACATGCTTGGCACTGGATGTAATTGTTAGGATTATTCAACCTTGATAAATTGATCAATGAAGAGCACCCTAGTGCCTATTTCTTTACTAACTAGAGAGGTTTAACTGTTTAAGTATAGTATTTCTTTAAAAAAGAGAGAGAGAGAGCCCTCCAAGTCATTTTTTAAAAAGATTTTACTTATTTATTTTTAGTGAGAGGGGATAGGAGGGAGAAAGAGAGAGAAACATTGATGGGTTGCCTCTCACACACCCCCAGCTGGGGACCTGGCCAGCAACCAAGGCTTGTGCCCTGACTGGGAATCAAACCAGTGACCCTTTGGTTTGCAGTACAGTGCTTAATCCACTGAGCCACGCCAGCCAAGGCTAAGTATTTCTTGATATTTGAAAACATTTCTTCTGTGAATTGAGTGTTCCTAATCTCTGTACCTTTTCCCCGCTAGGGTTTTAGTGTCTTTCCTACCTTTCTGTTTAAGTTTTTTATGTATTAAGGATATTAATCTTTTGTTATTTGTGATAAATATTTATTTCTCCAGTTTATATTTTGCTTTTTATTTCAACAAAGTTTTTATTGGTTGACTGAGAAAGAGAGAGAGAGACATTGATTTGTTGTTCCACTTATTTATACATTCATTGGTTGCTTCTTGGATGTGCCCTGACCAGGGATCGAACCTGCAACCTTGGGGCATTGGGATGATGCTCTAACCAACAGAACTACTCGGCCAAGGCTATTGTTTGCTTTTTAATTTTATGATTAAGACATAGGTGTTTTAACTTTTCTTATTGTACTATTATCAATGCTTTAAGATTCTTCCCCATTGTTTTATAACTGGAAAAATGTTCCTCATTTGGAGATTAGGTAGACCTACCCTACTTTTTACTTCTTTTTTTTCTGCATTTAGATGGAAATTTTATTGTGTGGTGTGAGAAGATAAGATCCTAGCTTTGTTCCTCCTACACCAGGAATAGCGATAGCTAGTGTTTATTGAGTGCTACTACTGATGGCCAATGTGTATTGAGTGCTTGTTTTGTGTAAAGCACTACATGAAGCTATTTAGATGCCTCCATGAGTCAGTTGCTGTTGTTAGTCCAAGGTCAGAGAACTAGTTAAGTGGGTGAGCTGCTATTTAAGCTTAGGTCTTTCTGAAATTGAATCCTGTGCATTTAAGCTCAATACTTTATTATTTTTCTGGAGCCCTGCATTGAATATATTCTCTGCTATCCACTGATTTGAGTTTTCAGTTTAATTATATCTTCAGTCTCATATACATTAGGGTCTGATTTTAAGCTGTCTATGCTATTCCATTAATCTTCCTATTAAGTTTTTAACTATTTTAATTATTTGGATTATATAAAATGAGAGAGGCAATGTATAATGTTAAGGAAGAGCCTCAAAGCCCAGTTGATGTGACTAAAATCCCAGCTCCATTCATTCATGTGACTTTGGGAAAGTCACTTAATTTTTTTTTGCCCCACTTTTCTCAACTATGAAATAGGGATAATTATAGTAGCACAAATACACGCTCAATAAATTTTAGTTATTAGTATCTTAATATCTGGTATAACAAAGCTCTTGTTACTCTTTCTACATCAAAG
>PVKM010050392.1:0-10717 GCA_004027735.1 Carollia perspicillata
TACGACCCATGGACATGAACTGAAGGGGGGAATGCGGGGGTGGGGGTTGTGCAGGGCAGAGGGCAGTGAAGGGGGGAAAATGGGACAACCGTAATGGCGTAATCAATAAAATATATTAAAAAATAATGATGTGAATTGCTGGCTAAGTTATCGGAATTTTCCTTATCAACTCTTCAACACAAAGGAGGCTTTCGGGGGAGGCAGGCATTTCAGGCACGTCCTCAGCTGTCCACATTCCTCAGCTGGACAGGCAGTTGGGCGGGGCGTCTTCCCTGGGGGCACCAGGGCCCGCCCACCTGGGTGCAGACCCGGGCACGACCTTCCCAGGTGGCCTGGGCGGGGAGCCCTTCTCCTGTCTGCCCCTGAGCTCTCAGAGCGGGAAGTCACAGGCCCCTGTAATGCGACTCGCTGTAATGGGAGGGCAGGGCGAGAAGGTGGCCGCCTGCCAGCCGGGCGGAGAGAGCTCACAGCAGAGACAGGTCCTGCCTCCAGCCTCCAGCCTCCAGCCGCGGGGGAAAACGAGGCTGCGGCCCTGGGGCACAGCACCCGGAGCAGACCCACATGTCACGCAGACGGAGCGGCACTGGTGGCCGGGGCAGGGGACGTCACCCACCAGGTGCCCGGCGTGTCCGGGTCTGAGAGGTTGTGTGGGGTTGTTCTGTTTTGTTTTTTGTTTTTTTGTTCTGGCCGAGAGAGGCATTTTCTGCCTGTCCTTGTCTCCAGGTCTCTCTCTCCTTTCGTAGTCACACATTCTCAGGCTCATCTGCTCATCTTATTTTTTAAAAAATATAGAATTTATTTATATTTAGAGAGAGGGGAAGGGAGGGAGAAAAAGAGGGAGAGAAACATCACTGTGCGAGAGAAACATGGACGGTTGCCTCTCACGCCCCCTACTGGGGACCCAGCCTGCAACCCAGGCCTGTGCCCTGACTGGGACCCGAACTGGCAACCTTTCCGTCCACAGGCCGGTGCTCAACCCACTGAGCCACACCAGCCAGAGCTTGGCTGTAAGGTGAAGAGTTTGCTGAGACGGCGGGCTGCTCCGTGGGTCTGTGCAAGGGCGCTTGCAGACACCAAGGGTCTCAGAGCTGGAAAGGGCCTGAGAGGCTAGCACTGCATTAACCCTGTCACTCAGGGCTGGACACTGGCCTCCGAGTTCCCAGAGGTTGGTCACCCCGGGGCTGCCGGACCTGCACAGTGAGGGACTTCCCGCCGTAGTGGGTCTGCCAGGCCTGTCTCGGGGGCTGTTGGATTGCTTCTGTTGTCCTTTGTCCTGAGCCAGTGTCTGTCTCCTTGGCTTCAAAGAGATGACACATGGGACAGGGCCCGAGGAGAGCCGCGAGGTCTCAAGACTCGAGGTCTCTGGCTCAACAGCAACCCCATTCATTGCCACTTTGCATTTACTCCTCGGACATCTCTGAGTGTCTCGCCCGACGGCCCTCAGCTTGTGTTTGCCTGCCATGCCCGTAGGGACATCACGAGGACCTCTGCCACGTGCTGGGCTGACATCTCGGTCTTCCGCTCCCGGGAAGGGCCATGAGCTTCCTTCGGTGCAGACGGTCTCCCAAGGACCATCCACACCGGCCGCCGTCTCCGGGGCTCACTTGATTTTGGATTTGTGCCCAGGCAGACATCAGGTTCTGCAGCTTCCAGAACCGGCCCTTTCTTGCTTCTTTTTTTTTTTGCTAAGTGGGACATCTGTTCGTCTCTTCTCTCTCGGGGCTCTCTGAGGACGGGACGGCGTCTGTCACAGTCATCGTCCTGCTCGCTGCTGTGGCCCCAGAGCCTGGCGGCAGGGACATGCCGGGGGACTGTATTATCTGAAGTGAGTTGACTGCAGCCCCGCAGTTTCTGTCACCGGTTCTGTCGTGTCTGGGACCCTCTGCTCCCCCAAATCCCCACCTGTCTCCTGCTTTCGTTGTTCTTAAACAGTTGCATATTTTTGTGTATCTATAAAAGTAACACGTGCTCGTCAAGGATCCTAATAATAACCAAACATGAATGACCCATAATTCAGTGCTCGGCATTTTCTTCCCAAGTTTGTTTTAATTATTATTGATTTGAGAGAGAGACAGAGAGAGATTTCTTGTCCCCTTACTCATGCATTCATCGGGTGATTCCTGTGTGTGCCCTGACTGGGGCTCCAACCCACAGCCCTGTCATATGGAGATGACGCTCTGGACAATTGAGCTACCTGGCCGGGGCTCTTGCCAAGTTTCTGACTCAGCTTTCCCAGCGCCTGTAGGACACCTCTGTCGGGATGTCCCTAGAACCCCTCCAGCCCCACCTGACCCCAGCCGCCCCCATCATCTGCTCCTTCACACTGCTCCTGAGTCCCTGATGAGGGCATAGCACCTCCACTCGCCGGGTCACCCCAGACAGCAATCCTCTGTCCGCTCCCTCTGGCCCCCAACCTCTGATGAGTCACCAGGGTGCGCCCAACCCCACTTCCTGGTACGCTTCCCGTCTTCGCCCTGGCTTCCCCGGACTCTGGAGCAGCCCCTTATCGTTGCTTATCTGAATTACTGCAACAGCCTTCCTGCCGGTCTCCCAGCTTTAACCTCTCCAGTTGGGGCAATCTAATCTCCACATGCCGCTGAGATGATGCCACGTCAGCCCCGCTCAAATGCCTTCAGTGACACTCCACTGTCCAGAGAAACACTCAGCATGACACTCAGAGACGCACATCCTTGGGTCCAAATCTCTGTCTTTTTCTTTTTTCCCTTTAATCCTCACTCCAGGACGTGCTTATCGATTTTAGAGAGCGGGGAAGGGAGGGAGAGAAACGTCAGCGTGAGAAGGGGCCATCGCTGGGTTGCCTTTCGTACACGCCCTGACTGGGTCCCGACCCCGGGGAACCCAGGCATGTGCCCTGACTGGGACTCGAACCTATGACCCTCCGGCTTGTGGAACAACACCCCACCAACTGGGCCATGTCAGCCAGGGCAAATTTCTGTTTTCGTCCTCCTCTTCTGCTCAGAGGTCACCTCCTCCAGGAAGCCTCCTCTGATCTAGAGGGTTGGAATGAACCTCCTTTCTCTCTTCTCCCACAATGCTTTGGTGGGGTACCTTGAACATTTTATCCGTCATTTCATGGTTCGTCACATATGTATGTAGGCTCTCCTCCAGATTGGGAACCCACCCACGCCAGGGACTGCTTCATTCATCTTTGTGGCTGTGATACAGAGAGATCTGACCGGGTCCCTGGGGAGTGGGGAGGGGCTGAAGGAGGAGGTTGCCAAGGCAACCGTAAGCAGGCTAGGACGGGATTGGCTGAGAGCTGAACTCCTCAGAGAGCATGGAATTATGGGCCAGACGATATGAAATAAAAGAAGGGCTCGCGGGTTATCTCCCGCTCTCCTCTTCCTTGAGGGCACCCGGTTGACCGAGCTGCACGGACAGGGTTTTGGATGGAAGGAACGCCGGCCGTGGCATAGGGTCGGGCAGGGTTGTTCTTCTCTGGGGGTGCTAGGGGGGCGTGTTGGGAGGACGCTGCCTGCCACTCTTGCAAAGCTGCGTAGCTGTTGTATCTTAGATTTAGTTGGTAAACTAACCCTACAGAAATAAGGTAATTAAACCTAACAGAGGGAACGCTAGGAGAGCCCAGGTGCTAGAGTTTTTAGCCTTGATTGACAGGCTTAAGCGACTAACGCAAGCGGGAAGCTGTCCTTCCGAAACCGGGAAGCCCTTGAATCGCGATTCCTTTCCTTTACCGCCCAACCTCTGCCTCCCGATTTTTGCCTCGAGGGCGGCGCGATGGGTGGGGGGGACCCCCCCGCTGCTGTTCGGTAACAGCTTGCCTCCGCCTCACTGGTCAGTGTTCAGGCGGGTCTGGCTCTTTGAGGTTTTTGTAAATAAATAACCTACTTTTAAAACACTTACTTCGAATTAGTCCTAGAGTCATAAGAAGTTTCCAAAAATGCACCTAAGGAGGTCCCATACACCCTAGATCCAGTTTCCCCCAATGGGGGAATCGTGCATAACTGAGTATAAAATCATCACTGGGAAATCGACGTTCGTGCATACTGTGGCCTTCTTCAGGCTTTACCCATCATTCCGTGTGTGTGTGTGTGTGTGTGTGTGTGTAGTTTTATGTAAGTCCATCGAGTGTGTGGAGCTGGGTGGCATACCAGGCAAGACACAGAACTGATCCACCGGCAGGAATGACCACCCGTCTCCTGCTGCCTCTTTATATCCCTCCCCCACTCCTAACTCCTGGTAACTGTAACCTGGTCCCTGTCCCTATGGTTTGTCACTTAAAGAACATTATGTAGTCCTGGCTGGTGTGGCTCAGTGGATTGAGCACCGGCATGCGAAGCAAAGGGTCGCCAGTTCAATTCCCAGTCAGGGCACAGGCCTGGGTTGCGGGCCAGGTCCCCAGTAGGGGGCGTGTGAGAGGCAACCACACATCAGTGTTTCTCTCCCTCTCTTTTTCCTTCCCTTTCCCTTGCTCTAAAAAATAAACAAACATTTTTAAAATGAAAGAAAATGTTATATAAACAAAACCATATAGCTGTAATATTAAAAAAAAAGATGTTTATTTATTTTTAGAGATGGGGAAGAGAGGGAAACATGGATGTGAGAGAGAAACATCTATGGGCTGCCTCTTGCACACGCCTGACCAGCGACCGAACCTGCAACCCAGGCGGGTGCCCTGACCGGGAATCGAACCAGTGAGTGACTGTTTGCTTCGCCTCGGGACGATGCCCCATCCGCTGAGCCACACCTGTCAGGGCGGCATGTAACCTTTTGAGCTTGGCTTACCCCCTCCCCTACTGCACCCAATTCCCTTGAGATTTGTAAAGGTCATGATGTGCATCAGCGTTTTGTTTTTTATTGCCAAGCGGCGTTCGTGGTTGGATGTAGCAGTTCCCGAGAAGGGCAGTGGGCTGTCTCCAGTGTATGGCCATGGTGAATAAAGCCGCTGTGATGAGCCCTGGACCCGCTTTTGTGTGCACATAAATTTTTATTTCTGGGCAAGTGCCCAAGAGTGTAAATCCTGGGTGGTATGATAAGGGCACGTTTAGTTTTGCAAGAAACTGTCAAGCGGTTTTCCAGAGTGGCTGCACCGTTTCGCATTCCCAGCAGCGTTGCGGGAGCAATCTGGCTTCTCCACATCCTCACCAGCCCTGGGTGTTGTCACTCTTTTTTACTTTAGCTGCACTGACAGGTGTGCAGTGACACCTCACCATGGTATCCCCTGAATTTGTGTTTCTCCAGGGGCTAATGATGTTCCTCCTTCCATGTGTTAATTTGCCACCTCTATCCCTATCTTTTCAGTGAGACGTCTCTTTATTTCCTTTGCCCACTTTCTAATTAGATTGCTTCTTATTGTTTCAAAATATTTTATTTATTTATTTTTAGACAGGGGGGAAGGGGGGAGAAAGAGAGGGAGAGAAACTTCGATGTGCGGGAGAAACATCTCTCGGTTGCCTCTCGCTCGCCCCCAACTGGGCAACCCAGGCACGTGCCCTGACTGGGAATCGAACCAGCGATCTTTTGATTTGAAGGCTGGCACTCAGCCCACTGAGCCACACCAGCCAGGGCTGGACATTTCATATAAATGGAATCCTACAGTATGTGTCCCTTGTGTTTGGTCTCTTTCACTTAGTATAATATTTTCAAGTCCAGCCACATTCTAGAATGCATTGGCCTTCCCTTTCGTGGAGGAAGCTATTCTGGTGCACGAGTAAAGCATGTCTTGCTCGCTCATTCATTACTTGACAGGCACCGGGCTTGTCTCCACCTTTTGGTTGTTGTGAACAGTGCTGCTGTGAACACCTGTGTACCAGTTTTTTTTTTTTCATGTTTTTCATCCTTTGCGTGTATGCCTAGGAGTGGGCATTGCTGGGTCATATGCTCATTCTGCCTAGAGGTGTCTGCAACCTGGATATTGTCAACCGAACTTGGCCGTGTTGGCACCCTATTTCAGGATGTCCAGCCTCCAGGGCTGTGAGAAAGAAATCTCTGTTTCTTATAAGCCGCCCGGTTTATGGTGCTTTGTTATAGCAGCCCGAACCAAGACAGTGTTGCCTGTTCTTGAACTTGATCTCAATGGAATTGCCCAATACGCACACTTTCACACTTGGCTTCTTAGCTGGGCAGAGTGCCTGTGAAATTCACACGTGTCGTTGGAGCCGAGGCTGGTGCCTCCGCCCTGCCGTGCCGCGTCCCGCCACTAGGGCGCGCCGCACGCTGCTCACCCCGCCCGCTGGGGATGGGCACTGGGTCGTTGCTAGCTCTCGCCCGTGGTAAGCAAAGCTGCAGCGATGTTCTGACCTGCCTGTCCTGGGGTGGCTCCCTGCCCTTGTTCCTCTGAGAAGGAGTGGACTTCCGGGGTCTGTGTGAATTTGGCTGTAGCAGCACCACCGCATGTCCCTCTAAAGGACCTGTGCCACGCGGTGCTCCCACGAGAGCAGAGAGGGTTAGTGTAGCCCGACCTGGAACCACGTTGTCCTTTTTCTTTGCATCATGCCTCGAAAGCTCCTTTCCATAGGCTTGTTCCCCATTTAACATTACCCACGGATTACACTATTACCCTGAGAGGTGGCATTCTTGTGTCCGTTGGACAGGTGGGGCCCTCAGAGGACAGAGAAGCCCAGGCACCCAGCGGAGGGTGAGCCTCGGTGAGTGACGGATCCGGGTCTGCTCCCGTAACAGACGGAGACCTGTGACCCGTGGTCCTGCAGAGAAGCCTGGGTGCTGGGGGAGGACCTCCTGGTCTCCCCAGCGCCTGGAGTGGCCTTGGCTGCTGGAACTCAGGTTAGCACTTCAAAAGCTCGACTGCACAGGGGTGAAGAAGGCATTTTGGGGAAGGCTGTGTCCTTGGTGGCGCGGTGCTGGTCTTAGCCACTGCCGGTGTTTGTACGGGAAAGCATGTGCCGGGTCCCAGGCCCGGGACGGAGGACTGGCTGTTAGGAACAGGCCCGTGTACCCAAAGAAAACATTATAACTTGAGTAACAGCAAATCCTGGAAATGATTACTGCCGCTTGCAAGCTTGCTGCAGGCCACTTGCTGGGTTTGCAGAAACCTGATCCGCAGGCATGTGTGTGGGAGGCGGGAGGGCCCGCCACCACCAGTGGCAGGTTTCGAAATCTCCAAGATGCTGGGATCCATTTTCCCTCTGTTTTAGGTCCGGGTCCCCGGGAGCAAATCCTGAGAGGAAGATGTGTGGGCAAGTCACTTATGAAGGTGTGTCCCCGGGGATTTTTGCCAAGGAGACTGGGTAGCCTCATTAGGGTGGGTGACTTTTTTGTGTTTTGCTTTTTTTTTTTTTTTGCTAAGTGCCCCGGAGGGTGGGTCCAGGCTCAGGTGAGAAAGCTGGGCTTCCCTATTCTCGCAGCTGCTGGGCACTGGCCCAGGGCTCCTGTGAGGACCCACACCCCAGGCCCCTCTCCGATTCAACCTCCGTAGGCAAAGGAGCGCGGCAGGTGCGGGCCGTGGGAAGCAAATACTGCCAGAGCTGAGGCCGCCGAGGGAAGTGTGGGACCTGGGAGGAGCTCTTAACTGACTCACAGCTGTCCCTCTGGGACACGTGAGATGGTGGCTTACGCAGTATTTTTCAATGAATGATCACCATATGCGTAAAAATAGTGCATACACCCACGTTTGCCCAGCCAGCCAAGGGGGTTCGTCAACATCCCACAGAGATACATTGCGTATGCCCACGTTTGCCCCATGCACGAGGGTTTGGCAGTATTGCACGTGCCCATGTGGGCCTGCCAAGAAATTGGGGCATTATTTCATAATTTTGTATGAAGGGCTGCAGCCCTGCTGAGGTTTGCCGGGGGTAACCATTGTGGGGGTAGTGGTCCCTCTCTAAGAAGGGCTGTGGCCCCCCAGGAGTTTGTGGAGGACAACCTACAGGGATCCTCACTCCCTCTTGACCAGAGGCTGAGGCCACTGAAATGCTGACATGGCTGGGAGACAAATGTCGGCAGGTCTGCTTCCCTTGTGAGGGAGGAGCCGGGCATCTCTGACAGTGGCCAGGGGGACCCATCGTGGGGTCCGCCAAACCTCTTGATGAGGGACTGCAGCTGTCAGAACTAGCCCGTAGGAGGGGGTTCGGAGACCCTGAGGGGTGGCCGCCAGGCTTTGCATGGGCCATACATACCTCCACGGTTGGGGGTGGGGGACACAGTTTCTGTCTACAAAACATTGCCTCACACAAATATTTAAGGACAAACATCAGCGTACACAATATTTCTCGATGAAATATTGCCATCTGAGATATTTCCGTATAAAATTCACACCTCATACCTGCCTCACAAGGAGACCTTTCGTTCCTGGCTAAATGCAGAGGACGGGGGACAGGCTGTGCTGCTAGAGAAACAGAGGCAGTCCGCTTCGGCAGGGCCGGCCACCTGCTCCTGGTGGGGAGCCTGCCTCTTGTACGTGGCGGCCTGTCTGCCTGGCCACCCCCTGGCGGTCTGTTCTGGTTCACATGTTTGGAGGGGACACGTGGGTGAACATTTGCGTGTGCAATATTTGTCTTATGAAATGTTGCTATACCCAGATAGATGGGGGGCAGACATGGGCACGTGCAGTGTTTCTTGGCGAAATATGGCCGTACCCCCGTATCTGGAGGGACAAATCTAGATAGATGCAATATTTCTCTATGAAATATTGTCACACCCCCACGTTGAGGGAGGGCAAACGGGCATACTGCAGTATTTCTCTACGAACGTGGGGACACAACAATGTTTCACAGAGAGATATCGCTCACGCCAGCGTTTCCCCCTTCAGACTTTGGGGTGCAGCCATATTTCGTAGACTTTGACCTGATGGCTTTCTGGCTGGGGGCGTCTCCGTTTTGAAACTCGCGGGGGTGGGGGCAGTGGGTGGCTGCCCATCCCGTGGGAATCACAAGTCAGTCTCGCCAAGCTGCAGCGTGCCGATCAATAGTTCAAGGACGGGCTGGAGACTTGCAGCATTTTCGTTTCCTCCAGAACGCAGGCCAGCAATCTTTGGAATCGCAGACGCTCACCCCGTGTCAGCGGCAGCCAGACCAACGAGTCTGGGTCGCCGCGTCGGGGATGCCAGACTGCGGACACGCGAATCCAGGGAAACGGTTTTCCTCGGAGACCACGCCCTGCCTGCCAGGCCGGGTGGTTCTGGAAGGAACATCCTGCCAGGAGGGGGCAGTGCACACGCCTGTGGCTTTCCCTCCCTCTGCCTTCGAAGCCCCTCCCTACAGAGCACGCACGGATGCACGGACGCTGCGGTGTGACGTTGCCGATGAGCGTGCACCATGCGTAAGCTCAGTTTTCCCTAAGCGAGCCCTCCCACGTGACCTCCGCTCAGGCGGAGCGTCACACCTGCCGGGACCCTTGTTACCTCCCACCCCCCGCGAGCCCCTAAGGGCAGCGGCCACCCCTCTGATGCCACGGGTTAGCGTCGCCTGCTGTCCGCGCTTCGTACACTAAAGTCACGCGGGTGTTTTCTTCTCTTGGGGCTTCGTCGTCTTCCTGGTACTTTACCAGGTTCCTGCACGTCGCGTGCACGGCCCCGGTTTGTTAGGTTGCGCTGCTGTCCAGTGTTTGCCGCGTGGACCGACCCAGTGAGTCATCTGCCGGGGCCACCCACGGCCTGCGGGCGGGTGTTCGAGAGCCCGTTTCTCCGCACATACGTGCACTACGCGCTGTGGGGTGTGTGCCTCGTGGGATTGCTGGGTCATGGGTGTTTGCGGGTTGGGCTAGATGACGCGCCGCCTAGGAGTTTCCACGGTGGGAGTTTCTAAGGGACACCCCTCCCACCTGTGAGCTGTCCTAGGGCCTCCCTCGCTCGGTATTTGGGACTCTACTCACTCCTTTCGGTATCCTCCACCCTCGAGCTGCCCCCGGGGCGCACGATATCTCTGTGGGGATTAGGAAAAGGTCACCCCTCCCTTAAGCCACTTAAACACCTGATGGAAGTTTCCGTGACACACTGACGTCGCTGGAGCATGACCTGCTACTGCCCTCTGCCGGAAAGCCATTGACCCGCTACTGCCCTCTGCTGGAAAGCCATTGACGTTCACGGTGCACGTCTTGGGTGCTCGATTGGAACAGTGCCTTTGAGGTGTGGCGCCCTTGGGCATTGCGCACCCGGACGGCCTCGCGCGGAGACTCTGGCCACTCTCCTCTTGTCCACGCGTACTGGAGGTGAGGGTGAGCACTAGGCAGAGGGGGCCCAAGGAAAGCTCACGGAGCGGTGGCCACAGGGCTGAATCTGGTCTGTTTCTAAAAAATGAAATAGGCCAATATTTAAAAAATTGGGTTTTAAAAAACCTAAATAATATGGAAAAATCAGAGAAACTAGAGGAACTGAGCCCACACCCCCAAATTGTGAAATAGAGGCTGGTCTGCGTGTGTCCCCAGTTATCCTCAGTCGCCACCGTGCCCTGTTGCCCTACAGCCACAAAGCCTCGGTCACCAGCAGTGGAAAAACCAACATATCGAGCGAAGGCCAGAGTCCTTCCCCGAGTGTCCTCACTCGTTTATGACAACGGCCTTGCTGCTCTAGGCATGTATGTCTGTGATCACTAGTCTTGACCTTGGTGGTCATTAGATGGTGAGAGAAAATAACTCCCATCTTCTCTGGGCAGCAGTGATAAACCCCACCTGACAAGGCTTCTGTGGGACGATAGGGTCATAAGGGCGGGTTGGTGCTTCATGAACTGGTGGCCAAGGAGTGGTGAAGCTGGGAGACCGTGGCAGGCGGGGCTGGGGTGAGCGG
>PVKM010050393.1:0-10694 GCA_004027735.1 Carollia perspicillata
ACCCTGTGAGAGAAGTGCTTTTATTATTCCCTTTTTACAAATGGGAAAACTGAGGTGCAGAGAGAATTAGCTAGTTAGTAGGTGGTGGAGTTGAGGTTCAAATGCAGGCATTAAGATGTAGAGCATAGGGTCTTAACTGTTGTATCCTATTATACTTCAGATTGGATGGATAAGGCAACTGTCACTCTAAATGATTTGTGCAAGGGCCCACCGAGAGAGCTAAGTTTGGCACCAGCCCTCCCTGATTTCAAATCCTGTGCACTGTAAACCATGACCTTCCCCTGCAATGCCCCAGACAGTGAAAGTGTCCAGAACAATGAGGGCCAACCCTAGATGTGTTGCTGATGGGCAGAACAACGTAACCAGCCCCACATCTGGCTAGGAGCAGAGAGGTTGGGAAGGGCTGATGCTTGCTTGGCTTTCTGCCAGTGGCAGATGGGGCTCCTTCACCACCATCTATGAGTGCCCTCACTCCTTGTCCCTGAGCCTTAGTGCTGATCTGGATATTCACTCATCCATCCATCCATCCATCCATCCATCCATCCATCCATCCATCCATCCGTTCATTGTACAAATATGTCTTAAACTATTTCAGGCCCTGTTTTAGGTCCTGGGGATGAAATAGTGAGCCAAACCATCAAAACTGATTTTATACTTAAGTCTCAGGGCCTGGGATCTTGCCTTCTTTCTTCATAACCCCATCCTTATCTGCTTCTCATTCCTTTCTAGAAATGGGTCCTTTTTTGTTCTGTAAGTCACAGACACAGTCCATCTACAGAACTCTGCTAGCCCTTATGGTACCTTTGGGCAAATCAGACAAAAGAGCCCCATCTGGGTGCCAGCAGCCCCATAGGTCCCCAGTTTGTAGAGTGGAGAGTAGGCTGAATTTCAACCCCCATCCAACCATTAGGCCAGACAACTTTGGGCAGGACATGGTCTATATTATAGCATGTAGGAAATCCCTCTTCTAGCCCTTCCAAGAGATGTGTTCTTGATGCCCAAAATCAATGCCTTCAAGTCCTACCTGATCCCATGCTCAGCTACTTAGCCAGGTGTCTCACCCATTCATCTTCATTAGCTGGGCCCTGCAGGCCTCTAGCTCTTAATCCATTACTCACTCTGTCCACCCTATACACCTCCCTGGGCCCCTTCCTCTTCATCCTCTTGTCTGTCAGATGCTGATCTCCCCCTCCCAGTGGGCTCTGCCCCACCCTGAGGCCAGGTTCCAGCCATCCTGGTTGAGGTTACCACACTGACATCCAAGAATCATTCTGACAATGGGGCCATTGTGAGGGTATGCCAACCCCTCGCCTCTGTTAACAAAAAGACACTACAGATCTGTTCAATAGCAGGCTGATATAAACACATAACTATCAGGATACCCTCATTCATTGTTCCATTCTGATATTAGATGGAGATGTCATTTAATTCATGGGAAGCTGTTTAGAGGTAGCACTCAAAATATAGAACAGAAGTATTCTTTCTCAAATGTGGAGAGTTGTACCTTTTAAAAATTTAATATTTTTATTTAACCTATGATTGGATAATTCATTTGCTCAACTCCTACTTATCCTCCGATTGCTTCTTCCAGGAAGTTTTCTGAGATTGCCTCCCCTCCACCACCCCAGCCGCTGGTTGGTTGCCCTTCTCTGTGCACCTCTCAGAGAACTGGAACTAGCCCCTCCCACCACTCCTCAGGTTGCATTCCAATTGTCCGGTTGCTTCTGTACTGTCACTGTGGATGATCTGCGAGATGAGGGACTAAGCCTTTACAGGCTCAGCATCAAACACAGAACCTAGTAGGAACTCACTACATGTTTGTGAAAGAAATTGTGTTTATTTGTATGGAAAAAAATGGCATCAATACCAAGATGGAGCTTTCCCCAATCATGAAAATCCTGACTTCTTCTGGGAAGAGTGAGGGAAGTGAGAAGCTGTGCCTGCTCTCAGGTCCTCCAGGCAAACCCCTGTAAGTCACAAATTAGAGTAACATGTGGCAGTTCCGCCCATTCTTTCACTCTGGGCATTTATGGAGCATTTCTATGTGTCTAGACATGGGATTCTACAGTGAAAAAGATACTCTAAGTCTCTCCCTCGTGGAGCTGGTCTCGTGAAAGCAGGAGGGCATGGGACAAGGAGGGGTGTGTAGGGAGGGAATACAGACAACACCACATTCTCTTATTAGTAATTTATACTGCAGCGAAACATCATAACTTCAATGACTTTCATTAGCCCCAGTGACTTCTCAGGATGGCATAATAGTTAACTTGCCAAGCAGTGCGGTCAGACAGCTTGGAAGTGAGTTCTTAATCTACGACTTACTAGTTTCATGACTTTGGGGCAAGCTACTTGACCTCTCTGAGCCTCAGTTTTCTCAGCGGGTGATAATGGTAACAGTACCTGCTTCCCACTAATGACATGCCTGGCTGAGAGGGGGCCAGTACAACTTAGCCATGACTGTTCCTCACCACAGAAGTGGCTCAGAAGAGGGTGCCATGCTCTCTCGACACTAATTCCTATGTACTGTGCTAATATGAAAGCACTTAAAAGATAGTTCCTTACTCTCCCTGGTTCATGCTGTTTTGCTAGCAGGTAGGTGGCTTACTTAGTCCCCTAGGTTGTACAATATTTGCATTTGATCTTTGAGTCCAGGCTCAGTTCCCAGAGGCCCCTGCAGCAAATAAGATGCTGCCCACAAACTTCAGGCAGGAACACAGAGCATTACTGTGCACCGTGCTTGGGTATTGGCCATTGAAGCTGTAGCCCAAATGACTCTGTCATGGAAATCCTGGAGCTAATTTCCCCTCATTACTGAACTTGAAACAGCTAGGATAAATAAAACAGATTTTAATCAACTGCATTATTTTTAAAAAGGCACAGATGGCAGGACAAGATGGACTGACAGCAGCCAAGTCCCCTAGGCACTCTTGAACACCCTTGGGGGCAGGTGCTAAAGACTATGGCCCCTGCTTTGTCACGCTCTTGAGTCTGTGAACTCTAGGAACTCCTTTCCTTGAAGTACATAGCTGTCATCAACAGGATATGGGTGAATACTCTTCGAAGCCACAAAGGAAAAAACTCTCAGTTAGGATCTGAATAGGTCAAGGGGCGCAATTGGCTAGCCAAAGTGGGGGCGGCAGCTCCTCGTTTTGCCAGGAAGAGAGATTAGTGTTTAATAAACGAGGAGAATACGAGCCTTGTTGAGTCCATAAGAATGGAATAACAGAGGGGCAATAAGAGAAGGAAGAGAGAAGTTTAATAAATTTTTTACCAGGAGATTCTAGATTCGCCTCAGGGCCCTTTATGCTTCTCTCATACAAAGCACACACGCACTTCACAGGCATGCACACCTACCTATGACTCCAATCCCAAATAACTTCCATGTCCCCATGTCACATCACAATTCGGTGGTCCTCACACCGTGGCCACTGTTATTTTATTCACAGGGCGTCAGCTGACTCAAAGACCAATCATATTCCTGAATCCTCACCCTAATCTTTAACCAGAGTGGAACGGCCTAAGGTGAAGCAATGAGAGTTCTTTCCCAGGAGTTTAGAAGTAGGACTAAGAAAGTGAGCTATTTGCATACTGCGTACTTGAGGGTGGAAGTCAGATCTCTCAAAGTTAAGAAGGTAGGAGAGAGGCGGACTTGGGTAGAAATGAGTCCGAGATGAAAGAACTGCATTTCAGTGCTAGGACTCGAATGAATTGGATCCTCTGGGCTGTTAAAAAATGAAAGGGTCAATAAACTCAAATGTTCCAAAGGGCTCGTATCCTGTAACTCGTGTGTGTGTCAGAGGAAGGACGGTCCACAGGCGAGCAGTGGTTCTCAAAGTGTGGCCCCAGGACCCTGGTGGGGTGGTGGTGTCGAGACTACAGCATCCGGGCATCTACAGAGTCAAAGCTATTTTCATAATAATACTGAAGTATGTATCATTTGCCCTTTGCACTCTCATTTTCTTATCAGCACAGAGAGGGGCCTTTTAGAGGCTATAAGACTTACGATAAAACAACAGACTTTCATGAAGAAGCCAATAGGAGAATCTAGCTATCTTCTCTCAAGCCAGCATCAAACTCGCTCATTATATATTTAGTTTTTGAAAATACTTATTTTCATAAAATTATATTTATGTTAACATACAATATGTCTATTATTGTTATCCTAAATAGAATAATACATGTTTAAATTTTTAAAAATTTTTTCTGAAATAGCCGATATTCATAGTCATATCAACACAAACTGACACATATGAACAGAAGCTGTTTGGTGTCCCCAGTCATTTTGAAGAGCATGAGGGGGTCCTTAGACCACAAAATATGAGAACCCCTGCATTAGAGGATTTGGAAAGTGTGGCAATGTTTTTTCCCCAGCACTGAGAACCGTGTGTTAACAAGCCCAGAAAATTGTCTTTAATCCCCATCAGCCAGACACGGTGAAGAAGGACATTTATAAGGGAAACAGGAAAAGACTGTGGAGAAAGGTCCTCATATAAGAGGCTATGGTGCAAGCTCAGATCACATCCCCTTCATTCAGGTAAAAGAGTGTCTTGGATCACGAAAGAAGGGCTCGGGGAAGCCTGGTTTCTGACAGTGCCTGTGGAGCTGGGGAGGACATTACCTCAGGAAGTGGCCTAGTGGCTGCTGCCTGGCCGTGTCCTCCCCTGCTCGGGAAAGATGCACTGCTGAGTGAGGAAGCTGCAGAGGAGTCTCTCTCCTACAGTCCCCAGCACCCGTGTTTCTTGGAAGACACTGGCCAAAAGCTGACCCTACACAACAGGTCGCTAATTTAACAGCCCCTGCCATCTCTGATAATCAGACCTGAGCCCACTTTCTAAACCAACAACCATAGCTGGGCTGTACTTCGCATGTTTGCCTGGGAGTTCTCCCACGGGTAGAGAGGTGCAACTCAGCTGGCTCCTTAGGTCAGGTAGAAACCATGGGGTGAACAGAACAGGGACAGGCTGACTCCCAGCTACTATCCCAGGCCCTGGTTTGGTGCCAGCTGGATGGCCCTGTCCTTTGCACACAGGGATGGGATCCCAGGCCAGCCAGGGGCCTCTGCTTCCAGCTAGTTGTGCTGGAGGCTCCCACACCTCTTTGGTCCTCTGCCTCAGCCCTTCCAGTGTGAACCTGTATGAGAAAAATAAAACAGTGTTTAATGGAGATCTCAGAAAGCCCCTCAAGAGACATAAAAGGGATCAACAGCTTAGGTTCTATTAGGCTTTTATATTTCTTATAGCAGCATTCACTTGGACCGTTCAGAAAAACAAAGTGAAGGTGTTTTTTAGGCATTGTGCACGTTTGCTCATGGATTAGCCAATCCAGGAAATGATTGAGGAGCTGGGAAATGGACTTGGGGATGGTCGCTTTGTTAATAAAGTAACTCATTGCTGTATTCATATTGCACCTTCTCCAAAGAATGTTAATTAGTTATAAAAATACACAACAAGATAATTGAAATGGAGGAAGTGAAGCAGATTACTTTTCAAATACCCTCTACTCTGGGATTTTATGAAAATAAAGGAAAAGGAAAGCTGGGGGCTTTCCAATGGAGGAAGGCATGAGCTCCAACAATAATGACCGACATTTCTGTGGATTCATGAACTTAGATCCAGGAACTTATTAAAATGGAAAACAGTATTAACCTACAATAAGTGAACATATTTATGCAAATGAGTGTCTAGCTTTCTGTTGGAGTCTTAATAGTTTAATGGTGTAAAAATACTTACATATACTTTAAACTTTAATTTTACATTTTAAAAAAGGACTTATCTTGAATAAATAGAGGAGGCAATCAGGCCAAGGGCTCAATAATGTGAGAAAGTAAAAGAAAACTAGGAGCGAGGTTGGTGTGCAAACTATTTGCGGATTCAAGGCTAGTTTCACCTTGTGCTTTCTAGCTTCCAGTACAAAGAAGAGAACATGATAAGCCAAATATTTCTTGAGGTTCATTAGATAAAAACAGACCGTCTTCAAGGCAAGGAGGAAGATAGGTTTAGCTGTTTAATGTGATGAAGTTTTTGTCTGAATTAATTGAATGTTCTTTATTCCTGATTGAATGGAGGTGACTTGAATAATTTAATAAACTTAGTAGAGTATGAAACTAATTATCTAGCCAACTGGAGGTCATCAGATTTGGGTATATAGTTCTGCTTTCTTTTCTCCCTGGTAATATTAGTAACACTAATCCCCTACATCTAAATGGAATCTGGTGAAAATGAAAGCCTCTGGGCAATGAAAATAAACTATTCAAATGAAAGGTATTATTAGAACTAATATCGAAAACTAGAGGACCAGGAAGTTTTGAGTTCAAGTTCTAGCTTTGACTTGTTAGCTGTGCCACCTTGGGTACTTCAGTTAACCTCTCTGAGTCTTTGCTTCCTCATCTGCCGAGTGGTAACTAGAATACTACCTACCTCATAAAGCTGCTCTGAGAATTAAATAAAACAATCCATGTAAAAGACTTAACTGAATGCCTTGTCTATGGTGAGCACTCAGTAAACATCAGACTATGATCCAAAGAACTCCTGCTACCCAGACTCTTTCAATCCTCAACGTTACCCTGTTGAATAAGAGGGTGTTTATTATTATGTTATTCTGTGGACTGAGATAGAGATATAATTTGTCTAACACAGACAGAACCATTTGGTAAGAAAAAGGGTTACTTATGTGATAAAAAGAAATGAGCTACTCTGGAGGCCCTGTGCTTCTATAATTAGAGATGTCTTCCCTTGCATTAATCTCTGTTTTTTAATGTGAATAATAACCCATAAGTGGTAGCACTTTAAGAGCTTATGGTTTTATTACAGTAGGTGATATGGGATGCTTGTGGCAGTTCATAACATACAAGGTCTGTCCAGAAGGTATCCAGCCATGTAATGTGAAATATACAGACAATTATTGAAGAAGATACAAGATACAAGAAGCATTGTATGTAGGACAATGACACCTCAGTCCCCTTCAAAGTAGGCACCTTACGACCTCACACGTTTCTCCCAATCACCATCAGCTGCCCTGTCATAGTTTCCTGAATCTCTTCCCTTTCCAAAGTGACTTTAGTTTTGGGAAAATCCAGAAGTCACAGGGCACCAAATCTGGGCTGTAGAGGGGCTGAGTCACCTGAGTGACTTGATGTTTCACCAAAAAACTGTGCATGAGACATGCATGATGCATGAGTGGGTGCATTGTTGTGATGAAGCTGCCAGTCACCAGTTGCCCATAGCTGTGGCCTTCTGAATTATCTGAATAGTTTCCACAGAGCAATGTTCAAGCTTAATGCAAAATTTGATGTGGATTTGTTGCTCTACTCACTCAGTCATTTTGAATGTGATGGACACACAGTACACATGCTCACTCAATGGTGCCTACCACCCCCACTGACTAGTACAGTGAAGTCATCATTGTTCATGCATGTGCATTCCAGTCCACTCTCCTTGGCTGTCAGGTTACATCAATGTTGCACAAACCATTCTGGTATATTAATAATGATTGGACTTTTTCTGGACAGACTTCATATAACTAGAAAGTAGTAATTTTTTCTTGCTTTTATTGCACTTATTTTTATAGTTAACTTCTATTAACAACAAGGATACTAGTGGTTCCTCTACAGTGTGCTATATAATTTATTTTTCAATAAATATATTTGAGTTTTAGAGTGGGTTGACTTAAAGATCATTAAGTTTAAAAAATGCAGGTGGGCCCTGGCTGGTGTGGCTCAGTGGATTGGGTGCTGGCCTAAGAACCGAAAGGTTCCTGGTTTGGTTCCCGGTCAGGGCACATGCCTAGGTTGCAGGCTGGGTCCCTGCTTGGGGGCATGCAGGGACAAACAATGGATGTGTTTCTAGCACATCAGTGTTTCTCTCCCTCTCTTTCTCCCTCCTTTCCTCTCTCTCTAAAAATAAATAAATAAAGTATTTAAAAAAATGAAATTGGTGAATGGACAGGGCAAAAATCACAGTGGCCATGTCTGCTGTGCTGTCGGGTAAAATAGATGCTCTTGGACCCACCTTGTGAAGCCTTCTCTACTGTGGCCTCTGCATCTTAAGTTTTCAGTGTCTTTTCTCATCACTTCTTATGTTCTAGTCACATAGAAGTACTTGCTCTTTCCCCTTTTGGAGCTCTTTTAGGCCTATGTAAGCTACTTGACTCACTGAAATGCTCTTCCTTTTGTCACCTCCTTGGCAAGTGAATTCCTTCAAGCCCTCCCTGCCCAACCTTTCCAGATACCACTGGTGACCACTGCCCTCCGCCATTCGTACCGCAGGACGCAGAGTGGATCCTCATCCACCTGTGCAGCTCAGGGAGAGGACAGCCCACAAGAGTGTGACCCCATCGAGGGACCTGCTCAGTGTGTGCTTATAAACAAGGTGAAGTTTCATTCTAAGCGTAGGATTTTACAAATATTTACATCAAGCTGTATTTGAGTTATTCAGGTCCTCTGTGCACTCTTCATCTACTGGTGTAAAAATCTACAGCTATTATGATAAATTTGTACATGTCTTTTTCTAATTTCACATGTTTGGTTTCTGTGTTTTCATGGCATATTTTTTAATGCCTACAAGTTCACAATTGTGGCGCCCTTTTGGTTGGTCTGACCATGCTCAATTCTGTGTATCCAGCAGGTGCTGGATGTGGAATAAAGAGCAGAACTGGGTAAAAATCAGTGCTCTTTGAGGGGCTCCGAGAGCCTTGCAGTTGCAGGAGGAGAACACCTCTGCCGGAGACAAAGCTCTGCCCCCTTTGGAAGACAGCGCTGGAACCCAATGCTACCCGGCTTTCCCAGGGCCTGTGGAAAGGAGGAACTATAAAGAAAAACAAAGTTTTGGCTCTCCGATATGTAAATTAAAAGTGTCAAATCAAAGTTAATAATTGTGTTTAAAAATAGTTAATTTTAATATTCATAAAATGTTATTATAGATTGAAAACAATCTGCAAGGCAGATTTTCTTACCAGAATCCCCTAGGATAAACAATGATTTACCAAAAAAAAAATCGTAGCCAATTGTAAATTAAATGAGTTTTTAAATAATAATTAATTTGATAAGCGAGGTTAGATTTTAAATTATTACTGCAAAAACATTTTACTTAATGTGCATTTCAATATCTTTGATATGAAGGGAGGTAGAAAAGTACATGGGACGATGAGTTTAAATGACCCAGCTTGAGGAGATTCTAAAGATGTCTTAAAGGAGAAGGTAATTAAGTGGGGTCCTAAAGAATGAGTAAAGTTTTGACCAAAACAGTTGAAGAGGAATAGGGCATTTGGCACAGAGATAATAGTGGAGAGGCCAAAATACACACTAAGATTTGGGAGAGGAAGAGGAATTTGGTTGGTGAGTGAAGATGGAGGCTGAAACCCTCACACCCTGAAAGGTCTGGAACATGTCGGCTGGAGCTTGAAAATCCACGTTTTGAAACGTGAGCAACAAAGGACAGCTCCCAGAGTTTGAAAATGCCTCCCAGGGTCATTACTCGCTAGAAACATGCTCTAAGGTTTCTCTTCTCAAAGTGAATTTGTTTTCATTTAGGTCTGGGCCATCTGGCTTCTGACAAGGCTTATAGTGGTGAGAAATAAAGAGGCCAAGAGGCCAGAATATGCAAACTTCTCAGCCCGGGGTGTCCCCTAACTTCTGTACATCCAACCATTAACACACAATTAATCCCCTGGCTTTTTCAAAGCCTGGACCTCCCACCTCTCCTGCCCCTTGGAATTAAATCCCTGCCAGTTAAAAGGCCAAAGAGAACAGGTGTGTTTCACACTCGGTTTCACTTTCCTGCAAGGTGCCAGACGGGCAGCCCCAAAGACCACAGGCTTCTTTGTTCATTTAACAGGATCAGTTGGTGGGCAGACAGTCTCTTGGCCTGTTAGTAGCCTCAGGTGTTACTAGAAAGGGCAGGGGAGCCTTATTGCTCCTGTTAATTCCTCAGTTTCAAGGCTTAGCATACTGAGAGAAGGTGGCATCTGGAGGACACTGCTCTGCCCTAAGAATCCATTCCTTCCTTGCTCCTTTTCTTCGTTCAGCCATCAGTCCATCAGTCAGTCAATCAACACCATTCACTGAGCCAGGAGGAGGCAGCTACTTTACAAGTACATGGGAGATTCCATGTGAACAAAAAATGGTCCTTCCTCTTAAGAGATTAGTTTAGTAGAGGAGATGCAAACACGATTTAATATAACATAGGGAGTATAGCAAACAAGACATTTATTTGTAGTTCACTTATATATTGGTTGATATACAGATAATAAATTTTTATATAAATGTTTGTAGTGCTTACTGTGTCAAGTCACCCATGTCCCTTAGTCCAACCTCAAATGGTCATCACTCACCGAAAGTACACCAAAGGCCCACATTGGAGCCATCCAGCCTGCAGGGGTGAGTGGGGGCCCAGATCCAACCTGGCGGTGATCAATGCTTGTTTGCATCAACTCAGGGGAGAAGTCTTTTAGCAACTGTTTGTTTTAAAGGGGCACGATTTTCTAACTCATACAGAGACACTGTATGTGCCAGTTACTTTGCTGGGTGCAGATATATCTTTGATTGTAAGACCAGGATACAACCAAAAGCTGCTCTAGCAAGTTGAGATGATAAAACAATGTTTCCTGAAAACCCCTCTGGCCTTAGCTGACCTCTTCCCCCAAGCCAGCTAATCCCAGCTTCATTACCTGGTTTGGGTTTCATTGCTCATCTGGCAGAA
>PVKM010050394.1:0-10749 GCA_004027735.1 Carollia perspicillata
TGTTTCTCCTTCACTCACACGCCCCACATCACGCCACATTGCACAGCACACGTGTGCGGTTCTAACGGACCCAGCATCCCCTGGACACCAGCTGCCAAGAATCGGCGTCAGGCCCCACAGGGCAAGGGGTCTGCGCCAGAAGGCTGCCCCCACCTCAGACACCGACCTCAAGTCTCAGCCTGTCCTCCTGACAGGCCAGCTATGAATCAGGTTCCCACGACGCACTCCTTGGGTCTGACACCCCACCAGCTGGCTCTCAGAGTCCAGGGGAACACTTGTTCACTGATGTAGGACAAAGGACACAACAAAGGACACAAATGGACAAAGAGAAACAGTGGTCCCCGGGCACGGCCGCTGGGTGCCCACCCTCCCAGCACGGGCACGTGTTCCACAGCCCAGCAGCCTTCGGACCGTTCAGAGGCTTCATCACACAGGCGGCAGCGATGATCAGCCCGGCCTCCAGCCCTGTCCCCTCTGCAGAGTGGGGGATGGGCAGGACACACTGGGCTTGTAGTCACGGCTGCAGGTTCATGATCTTTCTGGGTGGGCGAGCAGCCCCGACCCAGAACCCCACCAAGTCCCTCAGAACAGAAGGCACTGCCCTCACCCAGGACTCACCTAGGGACGTTGGAGCCCTGTGGCAGGGACAGGGGTTGAACACAAAATGTGTGAATTGCGCATGCTACAGATGCTCCCATTCTCTGGACACTTAGGACAGGACAAGGCGTTCGGGGGCAGGCCGACCCGTACGTCCCACGTCCCTGCATGGGTCCCAAGGCAGGTGTCAATGCCATGGAGTGCAAGCTGCGCTGTCTGCCCTTCGGAACCTTGGAGGACCCTGGAGCCCTTTGTGTGGCGAGACCAGCAACTGGTCCCTAAGCATTCTTAACTGTTAAGTGTGCAGGGGGTGCCCTTAAAGACATGAACCCCGTGGGGCACAACAAAGAGAAACTTTTTTTTTTAAAGATTTTGTTTATTTATCTTCAGAGGAGCAGGGAAGGAGGGAGAGAAATATCAGTGTATGGTTGCCTCTCATGGGTCCCCTGCTGGGAACTGGCCTGCAACCCAGGCATGTGCCTTGACTGGGAATCGAACCACGATCCTTTGGTTCGCAGGCCCGTGCTCAATCCACGGAGCTACGCCAGCCAGAGTCAAAGAAAAACTTTTAAACAAAGGAGGCGGCAGTTGGTCTACTTTGAAATAGGAAATGTCTACGGCATCACGTGTAGTTTTAGTTCGCGTTTATTAGTGCAGGGAACTTGTCATAGAGGAAGATTAAAAAGTCTCCCCTCAGGTGTCCAGCATGCCAGGAACTGTACAAGAAGGGGAAAAGGGGGCCATCAGCTCCATTAGCCCAACCCACTCCCCTGGTGCGGGCAGAACATGGCAGGGCGGGGAGCACTGGAGCCTGGGGTTCGAACTCAGCTCATGGGAGAAGCTGCCTTGGACCCGGAGCTACAATAGGGCTCATCCCTCCTCCTCCCAGAATTGAGTTTGGAGGGGCAGCCACTCCCCAAAGGGCAGCCCTGCCAGCTGAGGAACAGAGGGAAGAGGCCACCGCCCCCTGCCCCCTCAGATCCACCAGCACCCTGCTTCCCCACCCACCATGTGGGGTGAGGACTGTGCTCAGGGTGGGGGGGGGGCTGGTCTGGAGGCTGCTCCTTTCTGCACCCCACATCCTCACCCACAAAGTGAGGTCCTGGTTCCCAGACGAAGCCCCGCCCCATTCCAGACCTGCAAGCAGGACTGCAGAGTCAACAGGCTGACCCAGGCTGGCCATTTTGAAGACTGTTGACATTTTACCCATAATTGTCTTTTCCGTTTTTCATTATTTTACTATGAAATGATTACTGTAGTATTTTACTTGTTCGTGGTGTAAGTATAGGGAAGTACAGAAACAAAACAAAGAATGGACCCTAAGCGTCCGCTCTGATGCCTTCTGTGGGCCCACCCCACACCCAGCCCTGCCCGTTTGCCACAATCACCCTGGCGGTCCTCTCCACCAGAGCAGCCAACCCGTCTCAACCTCCCCACCGCCCTGCCTCCGTCTTCAGCAAACCCAGGGGCCCTCGCTCCATGTGGCACCCACCCACAGGGTGGCGTCACCCCAGCCTGTCTGAAACGCAGAGCAGCAGGGGCCGGGCTGCAGAGCCACAGCCTGCATTCTTGTAGGACCCCAGGGGCTCAGGTGCACTTGAACTTTGAACAGCTCTGCTCCAGGGGCTCCAGAAGCAGTCCCCTAGAGTGAGTCCTCTTTACCCAGTGGTACGTCATCACAAGTAAAAGCTACTTTTTCCTGTCAAACATGAGAGCGCAAAGACCCCAGGTGGAGAATGGATACACTCCTCAAAGTCACAGGAAGGCTCACAGGGCTACACCGCCTACCTCCCTCCTCACCTCCCAGGTCCCTCCCAACACCCACAAGCCCTCTCCAACTGGAACAGGGCCAGTTCCGGACCTGCATCCCTGAGCCTGGGCACTGATGCTTCCAGGCCCAGACCAAGGGGCAGTGGGTCTGAAAAGCATCCTCCGACTTCCCAGTGCCCAGCGGACTCCCTCATCAGCGCTCCCATCCCTCTGCCACGGCCCCGGATTATATATACTTGTGGTCCCGGAGTATTCCCAGGGCCACTTTGCACTTGCAAAACTGCCTGAGCTTGTCTGACAAGTGAGTTGGCTATCCTGAAGAGCAGTGCAGGCCTCAAGCCTCAGACCCATAGCCAGCCCCCTGCCCGTCCCCATCCAGCCCCTCGGCGCGTCCCTGGAGCAGCACCTTTGGAGAGCCATGCACACACTGACCAGTGCATGCAATGACCAGTCTCCCAGGACGCCCCCCGGCTCTCACCCTGGCTCTGCCCCCAGTCGGTGTTCGAGGCAGGTGTTCGAGCCTCCTCCTGCGTGGTCAGACACCCTGTCACTCAGACGCCTGCTCCTTCCCATTCCCCGTCTCCCACTGGTCCCACCTGCCTGGAACACTTCCCTGGATATCCCTGTGTGTCCCACGTGTCTCTGCTGCAGAGTCACCGTCCAAGGTGCCACCTGCCCGTCTGGTGTGGACAGCAACACCCCCTCCTGTTTCTCCCACAGGACTTACTGATGACGTGACACTTAACCTTACTTTCTGCCTCACCATGGCCCGCTCGGCTCCAAGCCTGCAAACGTCAGACCCGCACATACAAGCCCAGGGTCCCCACACCGCCCAGCCGGGCACCAGGGCCTCGGGCCTGTGCTGGACCCACGATCAATACGGAGGGCGCCCGCTGCCACTGCACAGTCACAGCCCGCCTCAGACCACTCAATCGCCTCTCCTGGAAGCCCCCACGGTCAGTGGTGTGGAACAGCACAGGGTCGTGGGGGTAAGTGACCACATGGACTTCGGCTCCCTGCCAGCGGGGCCATGCCGGACTCTCCCAGAAGGCCCCTTCCCACTCTGCCCCCTCCCCTCCCGCTCCGGTCCCTGCAGCTCACACATACCGCCCAGCTCCGCAGCCTTTTGAGCACTTGTCTATATATGACCTGCCCCCCACTTCACAATGATCATCAACGAGAAACTCCCATTTTGAAAGAAATTTATTTATCTCACCTTTTTCCTGGCCAAGTCAATGGCTTTGGTCATTGGTACAAAGTTTCCAGAAACTGGCTGAATCTGTTCTCCCAGAGAAATAAACTTCATCACAAGCCTGAGCTCTGATGGCCAGGCTGGGAACCACCTACACCTAAAGGGGCTCCAACTGTCAGTCCGGGGCCACTGTGGCCGCCAGCTCCGGACGTCCCTCCCCAACCCCACCCCCACACCACAAGGTTAGGTGCATTTTGGCAGAGAAGCCCCTGAAATGCGTGACTGTATTATGTCAAAAAGTCAGCAAACACATAGTAACTAGAACTCATCCCCTAGCCTAGGTTACTCACCAGACAGGTTACATGATGTGCACCAATTAAGGTGCCACAGAAATATTACAGTTCTGAAAAAAAAGAAAAACAAAACACAGCCTTCTTCCTTTGATCTGATGGACTGCACAGTCCTAAATCTCATTCACCTCCGTCCTCCGCGCCCAGCTGCCCTCTGGGCTGCCTCAGTCAGGTCTGAAGAGGTCTCCACACCCTCCACTTGGATTTGGGGTCTTGCTTCAGCAGCTGCGGCCAAGCCGCATCTTCCCTCTTGCAGAACTCTGACCTCAAGTCTTTCTCATCAGTCCCCCAATTCCAGGAAGCATAAAAAAATAGCAAAGCACAAGTGTATACTTGAAACTTTAAAATACGAGTCACAGTAACAATTATGACCACAGAGCAGCTTCCAACCTAGGTCCTGTTTCTTTTTCTTTTTTAATATAAGTGCATTTAATAAAACGTAAAGTGTATCTAAACTGTCTTTTCCAAGCCGAATGCACCTAACAATCATATTCTACATATGACGACATAATACTGAATTCATCTACCAGAATGGTACTGGAGATGGCGCGTTTACCATGATGAAAACGCGGACAGAAAAACGGGGGAGAAAAAGACAGCCTCGCGGTCTCGGCCTCTCCGGGCGGTCAGTCCTCCTTACCAGCCGGTCGGAGCCCAGCAGCGGGTAACCTAGAATGCAAGCAGGGGAGCCGCTTCAGCACAACGCACACACCCAACCACCGGGCGCAATGCTGCCACTCGCCACAGGGCCATCCCGAGACGCTGCAATTTCGGGGAAGCATTTGCAAGTTTCCTGTCTGACTTCAGTTTCACGACTCTCCCACGCGCCTCTTCTTCTTTTGCCCTGTGACCTAGGTTTGCGCCTTAGTGACTGAGCTGGTCCACATTCTGCAAATATTTCCTCTGTCTGTGTGTTTCCCAAACTGCACACCAAACTCCTTACTTCTCGTCACCAACGTCAGGAAAGTAAAATGGTACCTAAGCTAAAGTCGCAGCAGTCTCGGCCTCCCCGGCCCCACACCGCCTCCCACCGCCCAGCGTGGATGCACTTCGGGGCAGGGCATTCGTTACAAACCCCCCTCCAGGAAGCCGGCCGCCGCCCGCCGAGACGCACCTGCTCCTGCGTCCTTCAGTAACATTCGTAGCTGTCTATCTGCTGGTGCAGTTCCACGATCCGCTTCCCCATCAGCGCGGCCTCCACCGCCTTTTTCTCCACCTTCTCGCACAGCTTCATCACCCGCTCCTCCGCCTCGGCTCCGGGGCTGCGGGCTGGGTCCAGGGCGCTCTCCTCCGAAGCCTCCACCTCGCTCTTGATTTCATCCAGAAGACTCTCGATTTCCAACAGCTTCCGGCGGGCTCTCAGGTGCGCGCGCACGTGCGCGCGCTCGAGGGCGGTGACGTCTCGGCGGACGGCGTGCGGCGCGGGGCTCAGGACCCTCTCCCAGTCCTGCTCGGGCTCCCGTTCCTCGTCGGTGTCTACGGGCCGCATCGCGCCGCCCGCCGCCGCCCCTCGCTGCCCCTCGCCGCCCCGCGGCCGGGTCACCGCGCCCGAGAGGCCAGCCGGCCGAGAGCGAGCGCCGAGCAGGGGCTGAGCTTGGTGGAACCGCCACTGTGACGAGCAACAGGTTCTTTGAACTTTCGCAGCCGAGGTGGCGTCTAAAATGGACTCCCGGCCGTCTGCCAGAGCGCTGCTGGCGTGCGGCCGCTTTACGACACGCCGGAGCTCCTTTACGGTCACGCCGCTGGTGTGAACTGGCAGGCGCGTTCGCACGTGCACGCTCCTGTCGCCCTGTATGCAGCGCTCTGGATCCGTGAGATCTCTCGCTCTGGTTACACGTCTAACCCGTCGCCTTCTCTGCACCGGTGTGGTAAAATAGCTTATTTTAGCGCCTGCTGTGTAATGCTCTAAGTACTAACGTTCTAAGTCTTAAATTAGCAAATTAAGTTGGTACTGTTAGAATCTTTTAATGCACCGAGCAAGTGGCTTACCCAGGGTCTGGATTTCAATCTAGGCAGGATCGTGGGGGAGTTGCTTTTCCCTGAAGATAGTTGGGAACTGCGATACCCCTGTGCTGTGTGTATCTCGCCTTACCAGACTACTGTAGGTCCGAATCAGCGCTTTTCCTCCCCTCCGTCTGGCACTGAGTATCCCCTTGGAGAATAGTACTGAAAGAATTCATTCTTCATCATGTTGTATAAGCACCTCTGTGAGACTACAGGCCCTCGGGACAAGTACTAAGTCATCCGTTTCCCTACAGCCATCACTGAGCTTGGCACAGTAAGCGCACCATACATGCTGCCTTAACATTATTTCCCAACAGACACTTGTACGTGCAATTACTACTGCGTGTTATCATTGTGAGATGGATAACGAGTTTCTCGCATTAGTCTTTGTGCATCTAGCAGTAATACTGGTGAGACCCTCATTATTGGTTGGCCAGGGGTCATTCTCAGCTTCTGAGGCCACTTTCTGGCCCTTGCACATGGTCCCATCCATATTCAAAGCAAGCAACAGCGTGTCAAATCATTCTCATCCTCTGAATCTCTCTGACATCCCTTGTGCTCTTTGCCAAAGAAAACTGCTTTGAAGGGGCTCACATGAATGGATTAGGTGTACCTGAGTAATCTCCCCTTTGCAATATAATATAACAGGAATAATACCAGGGAGCAGAGATACAGGGGGCCATCACAGGCTCTCAGGAATGCTAAGGACATGGATCTCGCAGCAGCCAGATACGACAGAAGTAGTGGTCATTGAGTCTAGAGAACCAAGCATACCTCAGAAGGACTTGTGGTGCTTACTTGGTACATGAGTGCATGGCATAAAATGCATGGGAAACCCACAAAATTTTTGAAACAGCCATATTAGCAAAAATGCTGCCCACCTGTATGAAGAGAGACTAAGACTGTTCAAAGTGCAAAAAAAAAAAAAAAGCCTTCTAGACTCCCAAATTTCTACCAGTAGAAAGTAGGCTCTGTAGCCAAATGCTGGCGTATTTTCCAAAACTCTTCAAATGTGGTCAAGGAGTGAGATGGGTAAGGAAGAACGTGCCCTGGCTGGCGTGGCTCAGTGGATTGAGTGCTGGCCTCTGAACCAAAGGGTCACTGGTTCAATTTGTGGGCCAGGTCCCCAGTAGGGGGTGCACAAGAGGCAACCACACATTGATGTTTCCCTCCCTCTCTTCCTCCCTTTCCCTCTCTCTAAAAATAAATAAATAAAATCTTTTTTTAAAAAAAGGAAGGACACGTTGGAGAGCACAGACACCTGTGAAGACCAATTGACAAGGATGGCCCCCGAACTAAGAATGGTTTTCACATTTTTAAATGGCTGTGAAAAAAAACAGGAATATGTGACAGACTGTATTTGGCCCACGAAGTCTAAAAACATATACGCAACCTGCCTCCCTATGGAAAAAGTTTGCCAGTCCCTGCCCTGGTGAACCTTTCCCAGGTTTCAGAACCAGAGCCTAGTCAAGGAATTTTTCTTCTCTTTAATGTAGATAAACTTGGCAATATTTGCCCCACAGAATGTCAAAATTGTTACAATTCAGTGACCTGTGTTGCTCATTCCCCTTACACATGGGCATTGTCTCATCCCAGCCTCACCATTGTATATTGGGTTATAGATTGCATATTGTGTCCCCCTGAAATTGTGTTGAAACCCTAACCCCCAATTAGATGGTGTTTGGAGATGGTCCCTTTGGGAGGCAATTGGGTGATGGGATTAGTGCCCTTGGGAGAAGAGACACCAGAGAGCTAGCCAGCTCGAGCTCTCCACCATGTGAGGAGGCAGGAGGAAGGCAGCTGTCTGCAAGCCAGGAAGAGTGCGCTCACCAGATGCCAAATCTGTGAGCATCTTGATCTTGGACTTCCCAGCTTCCAGAACTACGAGAAATAAATGTTTGCTCTTTTAAGCCACCCAGTCTGCGGTTTTGTTACAGTGGCTCAAACTGACTAAGATAGTGGACAATAATTTGTCTTTTTAAAAGTTCATAGGCTACCCTGGCTGGCATGGCTCAGTGGACTGAGCATCAGCCTACAAATCAGAGAGGCGCCAGTTTGATTCCCAGTCAGAGCACATGCCTGGGTTTCGGGCCAGGTCCTCAGTGGGGGGTGCACAAGAAGCGACCACACATTGATCTTTCTCCCTCCTTTCACCTGTTCAAAAAATAAACAAATAAAATATTTTTTAAAGAAATTCCTAGGCCTCTGGGCAATGAAAAACCACATTTAACCCTGATGGGGATCATGAGATCCTGGATCACCAGCCTAATGACACAGAACAGACTTTGGGGGCATTTTGGTGGGGACATGGAGAGGACATTTTAATTGGGGGCCACGGGCACAGATCGTGGTAGATGGCATTGCAGAATCTCAATTCCCCACCCCTTCCTGCGCCTGGCCCTCTTTATTCTTGGCTCTGCCTCTGCTGTGAGAAGAAGAAGCTGGACTGTCTCTCAGGTCTGAGGACAAAGGTGAAAGAAACATTGGACCAAGCTGCCCTAGGCAGACCCAGGCTCCATCAGCCAGCCCACAGACCCATTACTGAGCCCATCTGGACCGTCCAACTCCCAGCCAACCCGCAGACACTGCGGAAAAGTTTATTATTGTTACTGGATTTGGGGTAGCTTGTGCAGCAAAAGCTAACTGATGGACTTACTGTGGCGCCTTTCTAGGTAAGATTGTGATTCCCAAATAAAGTGCCAAACTCTCCTCTACACATTTGTATTTGGTTCAGTCTCAGGTAGAGGAATCTCAACAAGAATGCGCCAAGGTTCTAAGTTTTCTTTTTAGAATCTTCAGCCTGGAGTATCTTCTGGAAATGGTATTCACCCCTTTGGCACCTCCAAAGTGGCTTCTCTATTCTGTTTTCACCCCTTTTTTCCCCCTGAACCTGTGTTCTACTTGTCTGAATGTTGCATCACCAGACTCACAAATTTTAGAAAACAAATCAACCACCGCCACTGCTACTTTCAATATCATCGCCCATGCAAAAATAATGTTGCCTTGTGCATTTTACATAAGCAAGATCACACTGCCGCTGCCGGCTGCGGACCGCGTCAGGCTCTGGGGAAGCAGGAGATGGACAAAGACAACAGGAGAGAAGGGGGGAAAATCTCGATTCCAGCTTTCCCTGATGCCATTTGGTTCCTGCTAATCATCTGTGATTTACAATCTGTGAAATTAAATCCCACCTGGGAGAAGCCGTCCATCAGGTGATTAATTATGAAGCAGGGCGTGGGTTCTACATAACCAACAGTGTGAAGACTTAAAAGGGGCAATTTATTTCTATCCGAGTTAAATGCTTGTTGTTTTAAGCCAGTACTTTTTCCAGTGATTTTTTTTTACACAGCGATACATAACTGAAAAAGATACCGGTATCTGAGAATGGGGTGCTGCTGGAGCAACCTAAAATGTGGCGGCAACTTTGGGACTGAGCAGTGGGCAGAAGCTGGAAACACAGGGGAGAGAGAGAGGGCCTGGTGGTTTGAGAAGACTTTCTGTGGAGGCTGGAAGAAAAGCGAGGGGTCTGGAGGACAGGCGTCTTTGTTGCACAGCAGCGGAGAACTGGGCGAGAAACTGGAAACGAGAACACGCAGCTGTTGAGCTGGGTGAGTGAGCCAAGGCCACGCTGAAGGTGCTGCCTGGCTGCTTCTAGTTCCTTGCAGTAAAATGCAAGAGTAGAGAAAGAGGCTAAAGAAACAACTGTAAAATACAAACAAAAAATAAAACAAGCAAGCCAGGACGTGCTGGGCATGCCAACAAAACTGCTTCTCGTTGCCAGCAATGCTGGATGGCAAACAATGCGAACATTAACAGAGCCTCTGGGCAGAGACCAAATCCAGGTTGCCGTCAGGAGAACAGTCTTTAAGGATGCCTGGTGCTGTCCCAAGGGCTTTCAAACACACAAACGGCTTTACAAGGATTTTAAAGGCATGCCTCGCAGACTTTTCCTCTTGAACAGGGTTTCTGAAGTCTTTTTTTAAAATATATTTTATTGATTATGCTATTCAAGTTGTCCCATTTCCCCCTTTCATTCCCCTCCACCCTGCACACACCCTCCCACCCAAATCTCGCCCCTCTGGTTCATGTCCATGTGTCATTAGCTCTTTAACTTCTACATTTCCGACACTACTCTTGCCCTCTCCCTATTTTCTACCTACCGTCTATGCTACTTATTCTCTGCACCTTCTCCCCCTCTCTCCTCCTCCCACTCCCCTGTTGCTAACCCTCCACATGATCTCCATTTCTGTGGTTCTGTTCTGTTCTAGTTGCTTGCTTAGTTTCCTTTTGTTTTAGGTGTGGCTGTTAATAACTGAGTTTGCCTTTATTTTACTGTACCTGTTTTTTATCTTCTTTTTCTTAGATAAGTCCCTTTAACATTTCATATAATAAGGGCTTGGTGATGATGAACTCCTTGAACTTGACCTTATCTGAGAAGTGCTTTATCTGCCCTTCCATTCTAAATGAAAGCTTTGCTGGATAGAGCAATCTTGGATGTGGGTCCTTGCCTTTCATGACTTGGAATACTTCCTTCCAGCCCCTTCTTGCCTGCAGGGTCTCTTTTGAGAAATCAGCTGACAGTCTGATGGCAACTCCTTTGTAGGTGACTTCTCTCTTGCTGCTTCTAGAATTCTCTCCATTTTAATCTTGGCTAATGTAATTATGATGTGCCTTGGTGTGTTCCTCCTTGGATCCACCTTCTTTGGGACTCTCTGAGCTTCCTGGACTTCCTGGAAGTTTATTTCCTTTGCCAGATTGGAGAAGTTCTCGTTTATTATTTGTTCAAATAAGTTTTCCAATTGTTGCTCTTCCTCTTCCCCTTCTGGTACCCCTATA
>PVKM010050395.1:0-10717 GCA_004027735.1 Carollia perspicillata
TCCACGTAGTTCTCCCTCAACAGCTGCCGCGTCTCAGTTTAAATCCCCACGCCAGTCTTCCTCTGCAGCCCCATTTCTGACTCCTCTCACAATTGGCTACACCTGCCAGGACTCCCATATTATCCCAAGTTTACTGGACTGCCATCATGAGTCTGGGCAGATCTGGACCAATATCCTGGAGCCAATCTTCTTCCAGCTCCCATGCAGGCACTGCAACCAGGGAGAGTTGCCTCCCAGTTACGTCTTGGGTGGAAGTCACTCCCTTCTCCCTGGCTCAGAGCATGGCCACAGCTATTTAACATATCTATGAATCCAGGTAAAGGCTATGGATATGTCAAATGACCATGCCAGAGGTTAGCTGCAAAGCTGTTGCTATGCAAAACAGCTCTCAATGGCCCTGCTCCATGTGTCCCCTTTCCCCAACTCACACCTGTGGGGGGGAAGGGGTGAGGACGTCCTGGACACTTTGGGTTTTGGACCCCATTCCAAATCCCTTTTGGGGGCCCCCTCTTGGCTGCACCCTATATCAACATGAAGACACATCTGGATCTTGGGTTGTACTTGTCATTTCTATATGGATTTACTATCAAATTGTGGACCTACTTCAGATTTTATATTTATTCTGAATACAAATACAAATAATAGAAACCTGTAAGAGTTGATGTGGGGGTTAAATCACAAGATGTACAGGGTGGGACAGAAGTAGGCCTACAGTTGCTCTTATGGAAAATATTATAATAATTAATAAATAATAATAAAAGAATAAACCGTGTATCATATACTCACAGATGTAAACCTATTTTTCACCCACACTGCGTATGCAGAGTATCTAACTGGTACCTCAGAAAGACTAAATTAGTGAGAATACATGAACTGGTGGGTTAAATTGTGTCCCCTAAAAGATGTTGAAGGTCTAACCACCAGTTCCTGTGGGTATGACCTTGGAAATAAGGTATGTGCAGTTGATTAAATTAAGATGATGTCATTAGACTTATCATAGTAATCACATCATAATGTATATAAATGTTAATCACTATGTTGTACACTTGAAAATAAATAATATAATATTATATGCCAATGGTACTTTAATAAGAAATTTTGATAATTACATAATTATATTATATAATTTCTCCTTTATTCATTTCTTTTTTATTGTTGTGCAATTACAATTGTCCCCAATTTCCCCCCATTACTCTCCACCACCCTACCAACCCTCACCTCGCACATTCAATGCTCCTACCTTTGTTTTTGTCCACGGGTCCTTTATACATGTTCCTTGATGACCTCTCCCCTTTGCCCCGTTTTCCCCCTCCCTCTCCCCTCTGGTTACTGTCTGTTCTTTATTTTCATGTCTCTGGTTGCATTTTGCTCACTTGTTTGTTGATTAGGTCCCACTTTTCGGTGAGATCATATATCTGCCTTTCAATGCCTGGTTTATTTCAGTTATCATAATAATGTGCAGTTCCATCCATGCTGTGAGAAAGGTAGGAGTTCCTTCTTTCTGCTGTGTAGCATTCCATTGTGTAAATGTACCATGTTTTTTGGATCCATTCATTTACTGATGGACACTTAGGCTGCTTCCAGCACTTGGCTATTGTAAATGATGCTGCTGTGAACACTGGGGTGCATAGTTATTTTTAAATTGTTGGTTCGGGATTTTTAGGGTATAATCCCAGCAGCAGAAATTGTGGGTCAAAAAGCAGTTCCATTTTTAGTTTTTTGATGAAATGCCATACTATTTTCCACAGTAGCTGCACAGGTCTGCATTCCAACCAATAATGTACTAATGGTTCCCTTTTTTCCACAGTCTTGTCAGCATTTGTTCTCTGTTGCTTTGTTTATGATGGCCACTCTGATGGGTGTGAAGTAGTAGCTCATTGTGGTATTAATTTGCATCTCTCGAATGGCTAATGATGCTAAGCATCCTTTCATATGTCTATGGGCTCTATGTATGTATGTCCTCCTTGGAGAAGTGTCTGTTCAGGTCCTTTACCTGTTTTTAATTGGGTTGTTTCTTCCTAGAATGGAGACATGTGAGCTCTTTATAGATTTTGGAGATCACACTCTTGTCTGAGGTGTCATTTGCAAAAATGTTTTCCCATACAGTTCGTGCCCTATTCATTTCGCTGAGTTTGTTTTTGTGTATGGTGTAAGTTGGTGGTCTAGTTTCATTTTTTGCATGTAGCTGTCCAGATGCCCCAAACACCATTCGTTGAAGAGACTATTTTTACTCCAATTTATCCTCTGCCAAATATTGATTGACCATACAGACATGGATTTATTTCTGTGCTCTCTATTCAGTTTTATTGATCTGTGTGTCTGTTATTTTTCTAGTACCAGATTCTTTTGATTACACTGGCCTTGTAATATAGTTTTGTATCAGGTATTGTGATCCTCCCTACTTTGTTCTTCATTCTCAAGATGCTGAGGTTATTTGGGGTCCTTTATAGTTCCATATAATTTTTGTTGTTGTTGTTCAATACAGTGGTCTCCATTTCCTCCCAACACCCCCCCCCCACCACCACAGTCATTCCCATTTCCCACCATTGATCCTAACTCCCTTTGGTTTTGTCCATGTGTCCATTATATATATTCCCCAAAACCCTTTCCCTTTTACCACCATTATCCCTGCCCACCTCCTCACTAGTTACTGTTAGTTTGTTCTTAATTTCAATGTCTCTGGCTATATTTAACTTGCTTGTTTGTTTGTTTTTTAGGTTCCACTTATAGGTGAGATCGGATGATATTTGTCTTTCAAAGCTTGGCTTATTTCACTTATCATAATGCTCTTCAGTTCCATTCATGCTGTTGCAAAGGGTAGGAGCTCCCTCTTTTTTTATGCTGCATAGTATTCCATCATGTAAATGTATCATTGTTTTTGAGCCAACAAAGGGGACAAATGTCCCCCTTGTTTTTTGATCCATTCATTTACTGATGGGTACTTAGTTTGCTTACAGCATTTGGCTATTGTAAATTGTGCTGCTATGAACATTGGGGTGCATAGGTTCCTTTAAATTGGTGTTTCAAAGGTATAATCCCTGCAATAGAATTGCTAGGTCAAACGGCTATTCCAGTTTTAATTTTCTGAGGAAATTCCATACTGTTTTCCACAGTGGATATACTAGTCTGCATTCCCACCAACAGTGTACTAGGGTTCCCTTTTCTCTATAACCTCTCCAGCACTTGTTGTTTGTTTATTTGCTTATGATGGCCATTCTGACTGGTGTGAAGTGGTATCTCACTGTGGTTTTAATTTGCATCTCTTTGATGGCTAGTGCTGCTAAGGATCCTTTCATATGTCTCTGGGGTCTCTGTATGTCCTTCTTGGAGAAGTGTTTGTTCAGGTTCTTTGCCCATTTTTTTTTATTGTTGTTCAAGTAAAATTGTCTCCATGTTCACCCCACCATGACCCCCTCCACACCTACTACCACCTCCCACCCTTGAACCCACCCCCTTCTGCTTCGTCCATGTAACTTTATACATGTTCCTTAATGGCTGCCACCTCTTATCTCCTATTATCCCTCTCCCCACTCCTCTGTAGAAACTGTCAGTTTGTTTTTATTTCAATGAGTCGGGTTGTATTTTGCTGCTTGATAGTTTGAATTGGGTTGTTTGTCTTCCTAGAGTGTAGTCCAGTGAATTCTTCATAGATTATGGAGATCAAACCCTTGTCCCAGGTATCATTGCTAAATATATTTTTCTATATGGTTGGTCCTTTTTTCATTTTGCTGATATTTTCTTTAGCCATGCAGAAGCCTTTTAATTTATTGAAGTCCCTTTTGTTTATTCTCTGCATTATGTCTCTTGCTCTAGGAGACATATTAGTGAAAATATTGCTTCATGGAATATCTGAGATTCTCCTGCCTATGTTCTCTTCTAGGACTTTTATGGTGTTGTGACTTATGCTTAAGTCTTTTATCTGCCTTGAGTTTATTTTTGTGTATGGTATAAGTTGGTGATCGAGTTTCATTTTTTTGCATGTAGCTGTTCAGATCTCCCAGTACCATTTGTTGAAGAGGATAATTGTATTCCATTTTATGCTTCTGCCACCTTTGTTGAATATTAGTTAACCATAGACACTTGGGTTTATTTCTGGGCTCTCTATTCTGTTCCATTGATCTATGTGTCTATTCTTTTTTTAAAAAGTATTTTATTTATTTATTTTTAGAGAGAGGGAAAGGGAAGGAGAAAGAGTGGAAGAGAAACATTAATGTGTGGTTGCCTCTCATGTGTCCTTTATTGGGGACCTGGCCTGCAACCCAGGCATGTGCCCTGACTGAGACTCGAACCAGTGACTCTCTGCTTCACAGGCCCCTCCTCAATCCACTGAGCTACACCAGCCATGGCCTATGTATCTGTTCTTATGCTAGTACCAGACTGTTTTGATTGCTGTCACCTTGTAATATACTTTGATATCAGGTATTATGACCCATCCACCTTTGGTCTTCTCTCTCAAACTTGCTGTAGCTATTCTGTGTCATATATGTTTTCATACAAATTTTTGAAGTGTTTTTTTTCTGCCTGTGAAATATGCCATTGGTATCTTAATAGGGATTGCATTGAATCTATGACTTGCTTTCATTAGTATAGACATTTTGATGATGTTAATTCTTCCAATCCATGAATATGGTATATGCTTCTATTTGTTTGTGTCTTCCTTAATTTCTTTCTTCAGTGTTGTATACTTTTTTAAGTACAGGTCTTTTACCTTCTTGGTTAAGTTTACTACCAGGTATTTTATTTTCTTGTTGCTATAGCAAATGGTTGTTTTTCCTAATTTCTGTTTCTGATATTTCATTGTTGGTGTACAAAAATGCCTTCAGTTTCTAATGTTGAGTTTGTATCCCGCTGTTTTGCCAAATTCACCTATTGGGTCAAGTAGTTTTATGGTGGAGTCTATAGGGTTTTCTCTGTGTACTATCATGTCATCTGGAAAGAATGACAGTTTTATTTCTGCCTTTTCAAAAATTATGAGAAGATGAGGTAATTAAGCTGTGCCCTAATGCAATATGGCCTCATGCATATAAAAAAGAACAATTTAATCACACAGACAGATATGCATACAGTGTGAATGCATTGTGACCATGAAGACAGATCAGGGCATTATATCTATAAGCTAAGGAACATCAATGTCAAATATTGCCAGCATACTACAAGAAACCTTGAGAAAGGTATGGAACAGATTCTCCCTCGTAGCTTTCATAAGGAACCAACCCTGCTAACACCTCACTTTCAGAATGCTAGCCTGAAGAACTGGGAGACAACAAATTTCTATTGTTTAAGCCACCCAATTTGTGATACTTTGTTAAGCAGCCCCTGAAAGCTGATAGTTACCTAAGTTTCTCACATTCATGACTAACTCTGATACTCCTTAAATAGTAACACAAGATCTTTGCAAAGATCTATGACTAAAACTATTCTCTGGAATACATCATGAGTCATGATTCTGAAACAAGTGGATACCTGTGTTCCTCATTTGCAAAATATGTAGAAATGTAGATATTTATGATCAGACTTACTCAGGCCTATTGCCCTCTCTCACTTTTGTAGGAAGAAAATTAGGCTAATTTGGAAATAATTGAAATTTGACAGGTGTGGAATATGAAGTTGTTTGTTTTGGGCTCTGTCCATTGGACATTACCACCAAGGTGCTTCTTTATCAATGAAGGCTGCAAGAGCAGTTGGAATGCTTGTATTAATATAGATGTTCCCAAATATTTTTGTGTCTTATTAATTCTAGCTTTCTCAGTTTATTATTTTCATTTCCCCCTTGTTTCCTCACCTTATGAGTATCAAGGATGCCTTCATTGGGTCATTCAGAGTGTCTTGTCTAGACACAACTGAAGGGCTGAACTCATGGCTTGGATTGCCATCAGTAGAATGTACGTTCAGGACAGCTCACTTTAAGATCAGTGGATGCGATCTTTTGGCTTGATTTTGTGATAGTTTCTACATTTTCCAGTCAATGGCCTTCACTTTTGACTTAGGTTGAGTTTGAATATTAACTCAACTTATCTAGAAACACTTGGTTTGGTCCTTGACTATACCTTTTGTAATACTCATATTGAGTGTGACCCATGTCCTCAACACTGTCTTCAGTGTAATTTTTCCAAAAGTGACAGTTACTGGCCTAGATTAAAACCTCTATTACATACCTGTAGCCTAAACGATAAAGTCTAAACCCATTCAAATAATAGTGTATAAGGCTCTTGACAATTTCATCTCTGCCTGTCTTTCTATTTGCATATCTTGCCTAGAATTCTAAAATATGCTTCCACACTAGAGGAGCAAATAGTAGGCAACACTGGATCCTTCCCATAGTAAGTTATCACTCAGTCCATGTTTGTTAAGTTAATTAAAAAGTAAAAGATATTGGGGTATAACATGAGGCAGGGCATAAACATATCAAAAGCACCTTAAGTTTTGTGGCATGATGGCAGGAAACTAACCAGAAGGATGTAGGGAACCTGCAGAAAAATGTTGCCTGTTTTGCAGCTTGGCATTACTAAGAACAGTTCTCTAGTAACTGAATTACATGCCTGACAAGGAGACTGACTAGGGCATATTGCTTTGGAAGATCTATTATTTGAATCCTGTTTTGTCACTGAATAAATGGACATTTGGTTAATCTATTCACCCCTTCCTTTTACACATCCGGACCTGAAACTTTACAGTGTCCTGCTAAGGCCTTAGATAATAGGATTTGTGCATCTGCAAAGTCAGAATCAAAGACTAATCCATACTTGGTTATTCTAAGTGAACTAAAACACAGTAATTCATTTTCAGTATAGATTGAGCATGCTGAGGAGAGGAACTGATCCATTACTGAAATCTGATGTCTATTCTCCGTTAAATGCACTGAGGCAAGGGTCAGTCTGTCACCTTACAATGAGGAAGCCAGGGGGAGGGGGATAAACACAGGGAATGTGAAGTTGGCTAGAGTAGTTTGCATCATAGTTTTGGCAGCTGAAAGTGCATTTAACTACATGACTTCTGTCAAAGCCTTCTGTGGTAATGGCTTTAGCAGTAAATCTGTGAGATGATGACTGAGGAAGCTGCATGAAAGCCAAACAGATGTGGAAAACGTGTATTTATAGAACATAGAAACCAAGAGTTAAAGACATTTTTGGTCTTCCCTGTAAATGTATCCCTAGGGCCTAAAACAGATTCTACTAGGATAAAAATGGCGGTGTCCTCTGCTGCTCCTATTGTTCTCAAATATTTGGAAAGATGATTTATCAGAGTTACTACAAGAGTATGGCCTTCATATCTTTCTAGGAGGTCATCCTCTGTTAAGCTTACTTGACTGTAAAGGTTGGTTCATTTGCTTAAGTCAGTCCACTCAGCACTCATGAATTCATATTACTCTACAACCTTGGGTGTTTTGTTCTTTTGCCTTGTCACTGTTCCTATGTTATGAATGTGTGTGTGATGACATATACATGACATGCAAATATATAGATGTCTTTGCTCTTCATTTCAGTGCAATCTTCTAACATAAAGGATGTTTGACTGTTTTCCTATTTTGCATCCCCCCTATGCATTTGAATCTCCATAGCACTAAGTTAGATATAACTGCTTTTTCCTACCAGATTGTATTGGAAAAGTTAATGCAGAAAAACATTCTTGACATTATATCAGAGACAAACCTGAATAAAAGAAAAATTAGTCCTGAGTTTTAATTATGGATATGACACATTCTTTCAAAATGAGACAAGTCTCTTTCTACCTCTGTGTCTCAGGTTTCTAATAAGAAAATGAGAGGATTAGGCAGCATACGTTCTAAGGCCCTTTTTATTTCAGTTTTCTGGAATCTATCATGACCATTCTTTGTTACAGAATATATAGAATTGAGCTTGGGAAAAATTTGCAATAATAAATCAGGTTCTCATCCTTAAATATCTTAGAACAGCTACCATTTATTAAGAACCTACTGTATACAAATTGGGGGTTCAAACCCTTTACATGTATTATTGCTTATAGTCTTTGAAACAACTGTATGAGGCTGCCACTATTATTTTATCCACTTTCAAGGAAAGTTTAAGTAACTTGCCCAATATTATATGGCTAGAAATTTCTAGAGCTAGAATACAAATCCATGTCTCTCTGACACCAAAATCCATTTTCTTAACCAATGTACTATACCACCATACTGTACTATGCTCTCTCCAGCTGGTGACATAGGACAGACTCAGGCAAACAAACATATGTACAGATAAAATAATAGCAAGAGATCAAGTGTGTACCTGACAGGCTATGGTTACTTCTGAGTGGGTAAACTCTATATTCCAAGACTTGACCTGTGATTTAGACCTGCACGGGTTTGAAATTCAAGTTGCCCCAACACTTGAAAGTAGCTGGAAAGGAGTGCTGAACAGCAGTGTGGAAAGCAAGAAGATTTAACCAAGGGAACAAGAGCAGCACCAAAAAAAAAAACAAAAAACAAAAACACTGCATCTGTGCGAGAAAAAAGATATACAAGGAAAAAAGAAGGAACATGAAGAAGTCAGAAGAGAATAAAAGAAACAACAGAAAGGAACCCAACATGATTTTCTCCTAATCCCTGCCCAGTTAGCTCTGTGTACTCTTTAAGTACTTGTGTTCTCCAGCCCCAAGCTTCAATAACATCTACTTTAACCTAATTAGAAATATGAAATCTTCTTAATCAGCTAATAATGAGATACTGATAGTATATAAACCATGAAATCCCCCTGTGTCTCATAGATGAGACTAAAATGAAGGCAGTTTATACTGGAGAAAAAGCTATTTCTAACTTAACATTATCCTGTGAGGTTGGATGAGGAATGGCTCAACATTTGGTCAAAGTAAGGGCTCATCTGTACCACCAAGACCATTTACTGTAGTGTCACTTTCCTCTCACCCTTCAACTCCATGTTAGAAGAATAGAATTTTCACTAGTCAATTAATTTTTTTCATACTGGTAGAGAATCCCAGTAGCCCATACGGTTCAACAAGGAAAAAAGGGTCTTGTAGCTGAGAGGTGGTACAGAGGGAAAGACATCTCATTGTCTATCCAAGCTATGCTTAAAGTAGGCATTCAGTGAAGTTGAATTGTGTTTAACTGAAGGAGCTCCTATAGTGAAAAGCAAAGACCTGGGTAAGATCAAATGTTATGTCTTTGATCTGGGTACCTCATAGAGGTAGGGTCTTAGGGGCATGGTGGATTTGGATGGAGTTCTTGTAGCAGACTAGCATAGGAAAAGTACTAAAAACAGTTATATGTAGAACTCTCTAGCAAGAGGCTATTTCTCTGGCTGGCTGCAGTGCAGCCATTACATGAAACTAATCCATTAAGTCCTTACTTCATATAACTTCAAGTCTTCCTTGTCCTATATTATTCAGCAACTCTGTCGATGAAGCACAGAACATTTTCTTAGGTCATTTGTCTCACTTGGAAGGGCCAGTTGAACTGAGCTGTTAAGAGGATTAAGATGGGAAGAAGCTTTCAGAAAGGGAAGGAAAGAGCAGAGAGCTGTAGCAAATGCTCCCTGGTCCCAGATAGGGCAGTGCTAGAAAGAGAGCAAGAATCATTCTGGAAAATTAATGACATCAAAATAAAGAGTCTTTCTGAGAACTCCGAAGTGAGGGATAGAAAATTATTTGCAGTAGATGGAAGACTTATTTATTACCCTCCACACTTCTTCTTATGAATAAGATTACCTCTCAACTCCTTGCATGTGTTATTCATTCTGTGGATTGTCTGCTGCCAATTTAGAATGTCCCAAATCCAGCACTCTGAGTCTCATAACCCTATAATTCTCACTTGCAAATATATAAGTTCTACTATTCATCCAACCAAAATTACAGAAGGTAAAACTACAGCAAATATAGGTGCAAACGTCATATATCCCAAAGCCAGATATGAATTAATTTAGATAGTTACCTCTTTTGGAACATTGGTGACGCTCCTTCAGTACCATGAAAAATCAAGTGTTGTTTGGCATGCAAGATGAGCCTCATCAGATAAAGAAGAAAGCACTGAACTGCATTGCAAATAGCTGACACTTTAACTAATGTAATTATCTTTGATGCAAACAAGGTATGCTATTCCATTAGCATCTGAAGAGCATTTAAGGATGCTCAACTACTACAGCTGCATGCTGGGAGGCTCTCTTTCTTCTCTTGAACACATAGAGAAACAAGACTTTCCAGGTCTTTAGAAAAAAGATAATGGTTTTGACCTTGTGTTTCTGTGAGATACTTGAGAAATGTGTCTGGGAAGGCATAGTTTTATGTTATATACAAGATACAAAAATGATTGTACAACAATGAGCCTCTGGGTGCCACGTTGTTGAGGCAGAAATACGGAATTTGATCTGTTTTTGTTTCTTCCTATGGAAGCAGGGTAGGGACCCGCAGTGTTTCTGTCTCTGCTCCATTAGAAAAGCATGCTACTATTATGATCCCAGGATGAGTTGGAGATCTCTGACATTTTAAACTTATCTCTTTCCAGCTGACAGTCATGACTTACTTTGTTAAGCGACATCCTGCAAAATGAAGGGTCACAGGTTCCATTTCTGGTTAGGACACATGCCTGGATTGCCGTCCTGTCCCCAGTTGGGGGCATGCTAGAGGCAACCAATTGATGTTTCTCTCACACATTGATGTTTCTCTCCCTTTCTTTCTCTATCCTCTCCTTCCTGCTCTAAAAATAAATAAATAAAATCTTAAAAATAAAATAAAATAAAATAAAAAA